>SKCR01015522.1:0-64706 GCA_019454045.1 Zanthoxylum bungeanum
TTTACAATTTACGTTTTCAGTTTGTGTATTTCCATTATAGAAGTGTCGGTTATGAAATTTACTCGGACGACATTCATATCATACTTATTGTAAAATAAGTAATGAATTTCGTACAAGCATTGTATGCATAAACCAGTACATATATCAGTCTATGATTTATGCGTTTTCAATTCATGATTTATAATTACATGTCACAGTTTGCAGTATAGGTTTCAAGATTTATAGATAAGTTATAGTTTCCACGTTGTGTTACAGTTTCATGTCATGCTTACAGTTTACCATTCACGACTACCATTTACAGTCATGTTTACTGATATGACTAATGTTTACAATGTTCTTTAGGTTTACGCTTTCACTTCATGTTTTACAGTTCATGTTTACGTTTTCAGTTCATGATTCAGTTTTCAGTCTTCAGCTTTAAGTCCATGTTATATTTTCCAATCATGTTTCCAATTTACGTTCTATAGCTTCGGTTCAAGTTTACAGTTTCAAGTCATATTATGTTAACGTTTCCAGTTCATGTCATAGTTTTTGGATCATAACGTGTGTGGGACACAGGACCTGAGCGACGCCATTCCTAGGCTCGCGGCCTAGTTGGGAAGGATTACATAACATGGAGTCGCCACCCGGTGTGAACCGGGACAAAGATTTAAGGCCGCACTCACCCCTCGCAAGGGAAGACCTCAAACCGTTGGGTTCGGAATGGTCCCTTACTTATGTCACTTGTAATGAAAGGATTCATGTAATAATTTAACTAAGCTTAAGTAACACTTATTTCCAAGAGTACCATGCTTCTAAATTCTCATATGCAAAATAAAACTTATGTGTACGTTTTTTTACATATATCTCATATTTAAAGTTGCATGCTTAACATATATCAAGATAGCAGCGAACATACAACTTAATTTACATATCACATTCAGGAAAACACAAGCACACATATAGACCATACAAGCACACATATGGGCACTTTTCCAAGCGGTACGTGGAATTGTAGCCCAAGTACAGACCGCACTACCGTCCATTCGGAATCGGCTACGGAATTTACGTCTGGGTTTCCATCCGATATACCGCGAGAAATAATACTCAAGTGTTATCATGACATAAGCATACAAATTGTAATATATTGACACATTTGCATAAGAAAGATCAACCAATAGGCAATTATGCATGAATATAATAAGACAGACTCAGTTCAGTGTGTGCACGTTCGTGTAGCGTTCGTAAACGTGTTCGAACGGAAATGAAACAGAATGCTCGCGTTCGAGTAGCGTTCGTAAACGCGTTCGAACGAAAATGAAATATAATGCTCACGTTCGTATGGCGTTTGTTAACGCGTTCGAACGGAAATGAAACAGAATGCTCACGTTCGAGTAGCGTTCGTAAACGCGTTCGAACGGAAATGAAACAGAATGCTCACGTTCGTATGGCGTTTGTTAACGCATTCGAACGGAAATGAGACCTGATGCATGATAAGGCAAAATGTATGCGCGTTCGAGGTGCGTTCGTGAACGCGTTCGAACGGACACGGACCTGATGCATGAAATAGGATGCAATACATAAACATAAAATAAAAGGGCGCGGCGAAGCACTGCCGTAAAGGTGACATTTTGGGGCTCTTGATCTCTCAAATAGAGGACCTTTAGACCAACATACTAAGCCCATGCGCGTCACATCACACATACAAGAATGGAACCAATCATATCAACCAAGTATGCCCGATTGAACACATCTTACATCCAATCTGAACACACATCAACCGGCGCGGCAAAGCATCGTGGTAAAGGGCTTTTAGCCCCTCCCCATAGGGGATCTCACAACACACTTACTAAGCCCATGCACTCGATTGACTATACATACAAAAATAAAGATAATAATATCAAACTAAGTATGCCCGATTGAACGTATCTCGCGTCCAACCGAACATACATCAACCGGCGCGGCGAAGTAGTGTCACGAAGGTGGCCTTTTCGGCTCTTTGTCTCCTAAATGGAGGACCTTTGGACTAACTCACTAAGCCCATGCGCTTGGTTGAATCATGCATAACTAACGACATATTGAATTCAAGTAAGCAAACTAAATAAACAAGAGCAACACAACAAAAGAAAGATGGTGCCGTTTACCCAAGCGGTACGTGGAGTTGTGGCCCGAGTACATATCATATTACCGTCCATTCGGAATCGGCTATGAAATTTATGTCCGGGTTTCCATCCGATATACCGCGAGAGTTGACACATCTCTCATTCATCCAATACCCACAACATACATCATACACATAACAGATACCACAAACACATAAAATATAATCAAAATAAATGACCAGAAAGTAAAATGAGAATAAGTGTGAAAGATACCCTCAGGTCTAACCTTTTAAGCCGTCTCTCGGACTCGCGTTCCACGGAAATCGAAAGGGGGGTAAAGCTCCGCAACTTTTTCTGGTCCGCTGGTTCAACGTCCTAGCTCACTGTTTCGCTGCTTTGCTTACCATTCGAACTCCGTTCTGCTCCTATTCGGCTCCTGTTTTGCTGCTCACTGCACGGGCTACCTGTTTCAACGTTTTCAAAGAACTATTCCAAGTTTGTGTGGGTTCTTAGTGCAATTATATATGGTTATTCTTAAGATTTATCTATGTAGTTTTTATGTTACTGTTTTTTTAAGGATTTGGGCTACTGTTTTAAGGTCATCTAGGAGGTTGTTTAGGCGTGTTTTAGGGTGTGGTTTTGTGGTGATTTTCGGTGGTGGAGGGCTGCTGTATAGGTGGCTGTTTCGGCTATGGAGGGTGGTGGCTTGTGGTGGCTTCTTTGTTTTCTTTTTGTGTGTGTAGAGAGAGTCTAGAGAGATTTCGAGAGAGCTTGGGTGTGATTTTTGTTGTGTGAAGGAAACAAAGGCTTTGGTGAGGGGTTGTTTATATAGAGAAGGGTTAGGGTTGACAAGGGAAGGGATTTTGTGCATTTAATTAGGATATGATTTAGTTTTAAACAAGGAAATCAAAGGATTGAGGGGGGGACAAAATATTTTATTTTAGGAAGTCAACTAATTTAAATTGGTGTATATCTTATTAGATTAGGAAGTCAAATATATGATTGGCTTTAATTGGTTAAGATTGATTTTAATTAGGCAAATCTTATTTTTAGTTTAGTATGTGATTTGTTTAATTTAGGCATGATTTTAGTTTAAGTTGGTAATTGTTTATTTTAATTGGTAAATGGTTTAAATATTTTATTTAATGTTTAATATTTAATTTAATATTTATTTATTTAATTTGGGATGTGTTTTATGGGCTTTGGGGAGCTAAATGGGCTGGGCGTGAGGCTAGCAGCAAAACCAGAATTACCGACACCGTTCGAACGCTCCCTCGAACGTGACACGAACGCCCGCAATCTGTTTCCCGTTCGAACGAAGTAGCGAACGCAGCACTAACGAAGACAGTTAGCTTGTTTGTTCTGAATTTCCCCTTCCGATATCCGTTTCCCGCGGCTTCCGTGACTCAAAAGGTAGTGTCTCCAAAATGAGACTCATCATAGGGACTTATGTGTAAAAATGCAGTGCCTACAACGTGTTTCTCAGCTTCCATGTTTACGTTACAGTCACGTTATTCATATTTACAGTTTTCAGTCACGTTTTTAGTTTATGTTATATAGTCGTCTGCTATGATTACAATTTCCAGTTAAAGTTTACAGTTTTGAGACATGTTTATAGTGTCGGGCTATATTTTTTAATTTTCAGTTTAGATCACAATTCATGTTTACAACTCAAGTTTCTCAGTTTGTAGTTTACGTTTATAGTATATGATTTACAACAGCTAGCTCATGATTTACGTGTTCTCAGTTCACAATTTATAGCTTCTAGTTCATGAGTTACAGCTTAAGTGTCATGTTTTATAGCTTACCGCCACATTCACAGTTTATGTTCTACAATTTATGTTTTCACACATCACGATTCTGTAACTTATGTATCAGTTCATGATTCACATCTTACATGTCATAATTTACAGTCATGTTTCTGGATTTACCATTTTCAGCTATGTGTTTCATGTGTCATGTTTGCGGTTTACGTTTTCACGTAACATGTTTTCAGACTCACAGTTTGTATGATTTCAGGTCATGTTTTACATGTTCATAGTTTATGTATACAACCCTGAATTTATGTTTATGTGTTCAAGTCTCACAAATTACAGTTTACGTTTCATGTTTATAGCTTGAGCTACAAGACTTACAGTTTATGATTTTCCCAAGATTCATAGAGTTTTATGTTTTACAGTAAATGATTTACATGTTTTCAACTACAAATAAATAATAGTTTTCAAAATATCAGTAGAGTATCATCTCATCAGTTTCAGCTTCAGCTAGCCTAATGGTTCTTTGAAAACCTTTTTAGGCCATTTCATGATTATGATCAGCTTCCCCTACTTACGGGCTAGGTTCCCGCTAATTAGGTTACATGTTCAGTTTCCCTTGTTTATGCAATGCTGGGTCACACTAAGTAGGTTTCATGCCCCCAAGTTATGATACTAGCAATAATTTCATATTTTCCGACATATGCAAGCGTACGCTGAGGCGACAGTCGAATTCCGATATGTATAGTGATGCGAGGTAGACGTCCCAATCTCGATCGTTGCATATGTACCTTTCAAGTTAGATAATTTCATGTTTTATAATTTTAGTTCACGTTTACAGTTTTATTATGCATTATCAATTTACATATTCACGATTACAATTACCATTCACGTTTACAGCTTCCAGTTTATGTTATAGCTTTCTATTCATGTGGTAGTTTGATATCCTTGATTTTAGTTTAAGTTTTCAGTTGTTATAACTTCAGATCATGAGTATAGTTGTAGATCAAGAATACATATATCAGTTAAGTTTACAGTTTACAGGATGTGTTCCTAGTTTACAAGTCATTTTGTTCCTAGTTTACAAGTCATGTTTATAGATTACAGTCATATTTATAGTCTCGAGTCCTTGATCCAGCTTACAGTTTCCAGTTTGCAAGTAATGTATACAGATTACAGTAAGGTTTATGGGTCTCAGTGCATGTTACAGTTTACAGTTCAAGTTGCAGTTTGTAAGTCATGTTTACAGTTCATGTCACAGTTTGAAAAACATGTTTACAGTTCATGTTGCAGTTTACACGTCATGTTTATAGTGTTGTTTTCTTTTTAGGTCCCAAGATCATAACAAGCATGAAAATAATGTGTGAACACATCAACGGAGGTAGCGGAATACTCACATCGATCGGTTGAGACGATTTGGTGAAGAACAAAACTGAAATTCTGCCCTCCAAAACGCCACTGCAGTGACCAGTCCACTGCCTTGAAAAAACAGATTTTGAGCTGAGATTTGAAGCTCCAAGCTTCATCTAACGATTCCCGGCTCGTGTGTGGGTTTCCCTAACACCTTCGTATGTCTTCTAGGAGTGTGCTAGCACTTGGATCTTGCCACAAAACCCTCAAATATGCTCCATCATTCACACCATTTCTTGATAGTGAGAAGCCCCTTGGGCGTGAAGGAGAAAGAGATGGGAGAGAGATAGAATTGTCTAGGGTTCTCTAAAAATTCATCTAATGAATAATAATAGTTACCAAAGTGTAGAGAGATATTTTGTTTTTATACTTTAGGTAAAAACCATTTCACTTTTACCCTAAACTTGGTAGGTGTGGGTAAATGGTTTTTCCAAAAGTAAAACAAGATAGTTGGGTGGTAGGTACACCTACCACACATGGGCCCCACATATTTGAATTCAAAATTCAAATATCTCTACGAACATTTGCCGCGGCTCGGTTCCGTTTAATCCGATTAAACGAACTTCCGTCGTTAAATAATTAAATCTAATTTAATTAAATATCGATGCCACGCAAATATATTACGAACGTCGTTTACGAATTAATTCTAAATTAATTCGTTCGTTCGCATTAAAGTTCGACTTTAATTTCGTAATGAAATCCAATTCATATCAATATATCCGATATATTAATTTTAGCCCATTTGAATAAATTAAATAGAAAAATCAAATTTAACTATTAAATTTATTTTACCGATTAATTCCAATTAATCGCGTTCTCTCTATTTAGATAATATTTTATCCCAGATAAAATATCTCCGTAATTAATCCCAGATTAATTTTCTCTCTCATCGAATTAATCCCAGATTAATTAAAGTGCGAGTCATACATCATCGGTGAATCATTGGGAAGCGACCTATGAGATCCCCGGATATGTTGGCAGTAAATACGGTCTTCAGACTATCCGAACACGTAAGTACCAAGTACTACGTTTTACCGATTCACGAGACAAGGTTGGCTTCTAGCAAAGCACCATGCCTACCCAATTCTCCGGAAATATCCTTACAGGAATGAATGATCTGTATCAGGCGTAGTATACATCGTATAGTGCATATCGATCTAGTATCAGATGGTCACGTGCTAGGCCTGGGTCTGTAGTTGTGTCTGCCCCGTACGAAACACATGTCGGATGTCTGGTAACTAGTCTCTATAATCGGATATACATGGCCTAGTCATAATATCCCAATGGCCGCGCAGCACTTAAGAGCACTAATACCGTATCCTACGTGACATCATCTCCACTATGACTGGAGTGATACTTCCGTCTTGACATCACACCCAATACTCTACGATTCTCAATATACCCAGTATTGGCGTACATAGAACCGGTTAAATCCCTGGACGACCTCAACCAAAGTATATTGATTGTCGTAAGTATTAGCAGTGCAAGTCTCAGGTTAAGACCAAATACACCTACCCTGATTTCGGACTCCCATAGACACACAGTCATACTACCAATGGGATTCCGAGGGGGTCTATCCAGAGCGAAGCTGTTTCCCGTACCATCGGTGAAACACAACCTCCTATTACACTTGCATGAGTATCCAATACCCAAATATATGAGAACTATGCCGTTGTGCCCTCACAACGCGCACAAGTGCAATACTAGTCTTTTACGTATCTATCGATGTCCAATCTCGATAATACTCTGACTAGGGATATTTAATGATTTATCCTACGTGGACTGATACTGTCTCATATCATTCTCCGTCCAGGAACAAATCATAGGGACCTCTCATCATTTATACATCTAAGGTGATCTAATCACAAATGATAAGAGAGCAATCTCCTTTGTCACATTGTTAATTTGTACAACAACACCATGATCTGTACAAATAGTGACGCTATGGGTCATAATTGTCCAACAATCTCCCACTTGGCCTATAGCCAGTCACTCGAGTGCCTAACACCCGAACTTTGTACGGTTGGCTCAAATTGCTGAGAAAAGGTTTTCGTCAGCGGATTTACATGATTATCGTTTGATGTGATTTATACGATCATCACATCGCCATGATGTATGATCCGAACGAATCAGATGAATATCGAAGTATATATCTGGATCGTTGATGAGACCATTAATTCTTTAGCCTGTGCTGACGCATAGCTCAGCCGCTAACAGAACTATATCTAATCTAATTAGATTTATTATCGACCCAAATGGCTTCTATTGCTGCCTCAGCTGCAGCAATAATCCGTATTTGTTGTTTATATGGTAACAATATCTTGCTTGGAAGATTTCCAGCTCACTGTTCCGGTATTCAAACTTTACAGTACCGTTTGCGACATATAGTCGTCTTTATCGGTTTGGAAACTTTCTACAGCGATCCCAGTCACTTCAAGTTCTCCTTCTCCATAAACTAAGACAGCATCCTTAGTTCTCTGAGATACTAACGGATGTTCTTAACTTCAATCCAGTGACTATCACTCGGATTGGTCTGATTGTGTCTCCATACGCTCAAAGCGTATGAGACACCAGGTCACGTACATTTTAAATGTACAATTTCTCAGAGAGTGTTAACAACTTTAAATCTATCCCAATAGATCTTTATTCCTAGAATAAAAGTTGTTACTCCTAAGAATTCTACGGAGAATTATCTCGAAAGCCAAGCTCTCGCCGATTGTTTTATGGGAATATCATTTCCAAGAAATAACATATATTATCATTATTTTATACAGGACATCCATTGTCAGTGCGCTCCCACTAACCTCCTTATATACACAAGAATTATTTTCGTTTTGAATTAAATCATAAACCATTATGATCACATCAAAACGTCAGCTCCAAGAACCTTATGCTTGCTTCAATCCAAACATGGATCGAACAACCCGCAAACCTAGTTTGCTGGTTTATGTACGACAAAATAGTCAGGATGTTATAAACATCCTCCAAAAGGTTTCCGTTTAAGGAAAGCGATTTTGATCTTTAACTGACACATTTCATAAATGTACAATTTCAGCAAGCATTATCCAAATGGATTTACCGTGGCAACATGGAAAAGTTTGAACCGTAATCAACATAATGTTGATAACGATACCTTTTCGCTAAAAGCCTAGCTTTGTACGTTGGTATGTTGCCATCCATGTATGTCTTCCTTGAAGACTTTTAAGTACCAATAGGCACAATGCCTAAGGGTACATCAACTAGTGTCCAAACATAGTTGGTATACATGGAATCCACTTCGGACTCATGGCACTTTGCCACAAAAGGGAGTCGATACCTTGTATCACTTCCTCAAACGTAGTCGGTTGGTCTACCTCAACAAGATTGACATCTTTATGAGGTGAGATCAGAAACCCATACCCCAGGTTGTTTTCTGATTCTCTCCGATCTACGCGGTCTTGTGTATTTGAAGATTAATGGTATAGTTTCATCATTGATGAACTATCTGTGTTCCATTAAGGACTTCGTGCCTTGAACAGTATTACTCCGATTTTCATCGAGTTATACCATCCTCCCACTTACCACTGCATATCGGTATTCCTCTTAGGAAAACCGCATGGTGAGCAACAATAACATTGTTCTCTCGTGAGATGCATAAGTACAATACTTATGGTTTCCCCTAGGATAACCTATAATTGGCACTTATCCTATTTGGGTTTTAGTTTGGTATCATCCAAACATATGCCTAGCATACCCAAATCATCAGGAATGAGAAACCCGGTTTCTTTCCCGTTCATATCTAATATGATATCTGTCAAACAGATTTATATGGAACCTTATTCTAAATAAGTATTGCACTGTTAATGCATATCCGTTGAAGGAAATGGTTAGCTCAGAGCGACTCATGATTAACCTTATCATGTCCAACAAAATTTGGTTTCTCCGTACGGACACACAGTCAAACTGACGTGTCTCGGGAGGAGTCCTCATGGAAATAATACTATACTCTTTCACGTATGTTTGAAACTTACTGCTTAAGTATTTTCCATTACGGTCTTACCACGACGGTTTAATACTTTAGACGATCTGTTTGTTCACTTCATGTCGAAACTCTAAAAGTTATCGATTTATGTTCTTCAAAAGAAACACATAACCATAACGTGATGCCACATCCGTTAAGGTCACGAAATATTCATATTCACATCTAGCATTGCTAGATATGGGCCCACTTACTTCACTATGAATAGGGCTAACAGATCGGTGACACTAGCACTTTTACCAAGTAAATAGTGTTTTAGGCACTTTGCCCAATAAACTAGATTCGTAGACTTTATTTGAATAGAATCAAATTAGTCCTAGTACCCACTCTTCGAAAGTGTGGATATACGAGTCTTGTTTAATTGTGTCCCAGACAACAATGCCACAAATAAGTCTCTACTGATCAAATTAGTTATGTTTGAGATTTTATTTATATTCAAAATATAAATTCTGTTACTCATATCTAATGTGTTTATCTTAATATCATTCTTTATATAATGAAACACTTTAGTGTTCTAGAATATAAAGGTCTATCCGCAACAGATTAAACACTGATATAAAGATAATGTTTCTAGTCAAACTAGTTACTTTATAACAGTTCCTAATTTAAGTACATACCCAAAAGGTAGTTCCTAAACTTAGGGTTCTACGGTCGAAACAGCGACTTTCATCATGTTTCCGATTCGCAGATTAATCTCAGCTTGAAGTCAGTATCCTGCTCACAGCAGATTCTGAACATCAATCCATATAATTTATGTACCACACTAAGTATTTTAAAATCCAATTTTAATACTAGTAATAGACATAATATTGACAAACATTCTTAAAGTCAGAGCCTTGCCCTTTCTTTAATTCCTTCGTGTCTGCCATATCCAAACGGCAGTCACTTTAGGATATGTCATTTATCTTCCCAGAAGATCATAATGATTTTGCCTTTGCCCTTCAAATATTTCAGAAGCCTTTGGCCAAGCCTTGGGTTTCTAGAATATTGAAGTATGGTGCGCCTTGCGCTACTTACCTAATTGCAAAGTTTGACTTTATCTCCTCAAGAATAGTCTTTAACCCTCTAAGAGTTATTTATTGCAATTTTAATACTTCTTAAATCTAAACATAGATTTATGACAAGTATATTGAATTAAGCACTTAAGTTATCATCACGTAAATCTTCCAAAGATTATCCTCTACTATTTGCTTAATATTGGCTTAGGCATAATAGGTTATTTTATCAAATAAAGTAACTTATTATTTATTTCCAGGACCATCCTGAAATTATTCCCAATTAAAATATAGTCGTTTAAATACATTTTCACCTAGGATTATGTTTTAAACACTAATCTTTCATTCATCTTGATTCTAATAGTCCAACTATTTAATCAACGATTGTGGTACTATGTATTATATTGATTATTATAGTCCAACTATACAATCAAATATAATTAAATCAATTAACCTCAATTACATTGATTACTATAATCCATTATAAAATCAACTGTAAATTAATTAATTCAAATATATTGATTACTATAATCCAATTATATAATCAACTATAATACAGTCCAACTGCTTATTAAAACAACAATTTAAATATTAGTCCAACTAACATTTAATTTATATGACGAATAATTTGAATGTGCGCGTATGACAAGTAATTAAACGAATATTGCAAATTCAATTCTTGCCTCCCACTATTTTTCGGCGAGCCTCTAACCCTCTGTTGAGTACTCGGGAAACCGTGTTTCCTAGTGGGTTAGGATCCCGTTAAATATCACACAATCTTGACTTTGGCCAACAAATTGTATGATAATTAACTAGGTAGATCTCTAAGATCAATTGGATCTCATCCAATTCCTAGATCCGGTAGGGAGACATTCAAGTCCGAAACATATATCTCATATATGCCAATACATCCAATGTGTTACCTAACCTTTTTCCTCTGAATCAACTAAGCCTTGGCTTTGGCACAACAAACCTAGTGATCCCAGTCAAGCGTGACCCACTGACCATGGAAAGCTTCGTAATCAATGTCGATGGACAAGAAGTGGTCTTGACTTTGGCCAACAAACCACAACTTGGACAAGACACCAATATAGAAAAAACTCTCGTGATTCAAACACATCTTCGACGGACAAAGGGCTTGACTTTGGCCAACAAGCCAATGCCAGTCTCGGATCTTGAGTAAGAATCACTCAATCGAAGGAAAAACGCATGATATTTGATGAGGGTTTTTCGCGTGCAAATTGGCTACCAATTTATTATCTTTATTTAGGTCTCATCATCATACACCCTTAAACATGCATTCTAAACACATAATAAAGCACATAAAAATAAATAATAATGATATGCGGATGGATACTTAACACATTGATCCTAGATCAAATCTCTCACTTTCTCTCTCAAACTAGCACTTGTATTACTTCTACCCGTTACACTACACTACTAAAGAAACCTCATTTACATTGAGGGGAATAGGTGAGAAGAGAATACAAAGAGAATAGAGGTGATAAGGCTGGACACGCAGGTCCAATTTAATAAATCAAATTTATTACAACAATTTCCAAAATTGCCCCCACCCGACTAATATCCATCCGATATACATTATTCATCATCACAAACATGTATTCACACAAGCATGTTATCAATCAATCTAATCAAATTAATTAATCTGATAATTAGTGATCATCCAATGTTCAAACAACGATTTGATTTTGCGCGAGCAAACTCGTTTTTGCGAATAAATACTCAAAGTACGAATTCTCGAATTAAATTAAACTACAACATTAAATCCAATTAATATGTATTTAATACTAATTCACTATTTTAATTCCAAATTAAATATTACACTTTATTAATAAACCTTTTACGACTTAAATTCCAAATTTAATCGTTACGGGTCTCAAAGCCCGATTAACGTCCAACGTCAGTTTAATTCAAGTCCAATGGGCTTTCAATTAATTTCTTTAAGGCATGAGCTTCGGCAACCAAAGCCCAATCAAGGAGTAACGGTAGGCATTTCATTTTCGCATGTGAAACCCGATGATGAGCCTCATCTGGAGGCACTACCTTTTGAGTCACGGAAGCCGCGGGAACGGATATCGGAAGGGGAAATTCAGAACAAACAAGCTCACTGTCTTCGTTAGTGCTGCGTTCGCTACTTCGTTCGAACAAGAAACAGATTGCGAGCGTTCGTGTCGCGTTCGAGGAAGCGTTCGAACGGTGTCAGTAATTCTGGTTTTGCTGCTAGCCTCACGCCCAGCCCATTTAGCTCCCCAAAGCCCATAAAACACATCCCAAATTAAATAAATAAATATTAAATTAAATATTAAACATTAAAATAAAACATTTAAACCATTTACCAATTAAAATAAATAATTACCAACTTAAACTAAAATCATGCCTAAATTAAACAAATCACATACTAAATCAAAATATAATCATACCAAATTAAAATCAATCCAAACCAATTAAAGCCAATCATATATTTGACTTCCTAATCTAATGAGATATTTACCAATATAAAATATTTGTATTCCTAAACCAACACAAATTAAATATTACAACTTCCTAATTTAAAATATCTTGTCCCCCCTCAATCTTGTGTATGCCTTTCTCATCTCTCCTAATTTGGAAACAAAATCCCTTCCCTTGTCAACCCTAACCCTTCTCTATATAAACAACCCCTAACCAAGGCCATTCCTCTCCTTCACACAACACAAAAATCACGCCCAAGCTTGACACATATAATTCACACCCAAACTCTCTCGAAATCTCTCTAGACTCTCTCTACACACCCAAGACCAAACAAGCAAAAAAGAGAAAAAACACTTCACACATACACAAGCAAGAAAACAAAGAAACCACCACAAGCCACCACCCTCCATAGCCGAAACAGCCACCTATACAGCAGCCCTCCCCCACCGAAAATCACCACAAAACCACACCCTAAAACACGCCTAAACAACCTCCTAGATTACCTTAAAACAGCAGCCCAAATCCTTAAAAAATAGTAACATAAAAACTACATAGATAATCTTAAAAGTAATCATATATAATTGCACTAAGAACCCACACAAACTTGGAATAGTTCTTTGAAAACGTTGAAGGGGTGGCCCGTGCAGTGAGCAGGAAAACAGGAGCCGAATAGGAGCAGAACGGAGTTCGAACCGTAAGCAAAACAGCGAAGCAGTGAGCTAGGACGTTGAACCAGCGGACCAGAAAAGTTGCGGAGCTTTACCCCTTTCCGATCTTCGTGGAACGTGAGTCCGAGAGACGGCTTAAAAGGTTAGACCTGAGGGTATCTTTCACACTTATTCTCATTTTGTTTTCTGGCCATTTATTTTGATTATATTTTCTGTATTTGTGGTGTCCGTCGTGTGTATGATGTATGTTGTGGGTATTGGATGAATGAGAGATGTGTCAACTCTCGCGGTATATCGGATGGAAACCCGGACATAAATTTCATGGCCGATTCCGAATGGACGGTAATATGATCTGTACTCGGGCCACAACTCCACGTACCGCTTGGGTAAACGGCACCATCTTTCTTTTGTTGTGTTGCTCTTGTTTATTTAGTTTGCTTTACTTGAATTCAATATGTCGTTAGTTATGCATGATTCAACCAAGTGCATGGGCTTAGTGAGTTAGTCCAAAGGTCCTCCATTTGGGAGACAAAGAGCCGAAAAGGCCACCTTCGTGACACTACTTCGCCGCGCCGGTTGATGTATGTTCGGTTGGACGCGAGATACGTTCAATCGGGCATACTTAGTTTGATATTATTATCTTTATTTTCGTATGTATAAGTCAATCGAGCGCATGGGCTTAGTAAGTGTGATGTGAGATCCCTTATGGGGAGGGGCTAAAAGCCCTTCACCACGATGCTTTGCCGCGCCGGTTGATGTGTGTTCAGATTGGATGTAAGATGTGTTCAATCGGGCATACTTGGTTGATATGATTGGTTCTATTCTTGTATGTGTGATGTGACGCGCATGGGCTTAGTATGTTGGTCTAAAGGTCATCTCTTTGAGAGATCAAGAGCCCCAAAAGGTCACCTTTATGGCAGTACTTCGCCGCGCCCCTTTATTTTCTGTTTATGTGTTGCATCCATTTAATGCATCAGGTCCGTGTCCGTTCGAACGCGTTCACAAACGCAACTCGAACGCGCATACATTTTGCCTTATCATGCATCAGGTCTCATTTCCGTTCGAACGCGTTAACAAACGCCATACGAACGTGAGCATTCTGTTTCATTTCCGTTCGAACGCGTTAACAAACGCCATACGAACGTGAGCATTCTATTCATTTCCGTTCGAATGCGTTTACGAACGCTACTCGAACGTGAGCATTCTATTTCATTTCCGTTCGAACGCGTTTACGAACGCTACTCGAACGCGAGCATTCTGTTTCACTTCCGTTCGAACGCGTTTACGAACGCTACACGAACGTGCACACACTGAACTGAGTCTGTCTTATTATATTCATGCATAATTGCCTATTGGTTGATCTTTCTTATGCAAATGTGTCAATGTATTACAATTCGTATGCTTATGTCATGATAACATTTGAGCATTATTTCTTGCGGTATATCGGATGGAAACCCAGACGTAAACTCCGTAGCTGATTCCGAATGGACGGTAGTGCGGTCTGTACTTGGGCTACAATTCCACGTACCGCTTGGAAAAGTGCCCATATGTGTGCTTGTATGGTCAATGTGTGTGCTTGTGTTTTCCTGAATGTGATGTGTAAAGTTGTATGTTCGTTACTATCTTGATATATGTTAAGCATGCAATTTTAAATATGAGATATATGTAAAAATGTACACATAAGTTTTACTTTGCATATGAGAATTTAGAAGCATGATACTCTTGGAAATAAGTGTTACTTAAGCTTAGTTAAATTATTACATGAATCCTTTCATTACAAGTGACATAAGTAAGGGACCATTCCGAACCCAACGGTTTGAGGTCTTCCCTTGCGAGGGGTGAGTGCGGCCTTAAATCTTTGTCCCGGTTCACACCGGGTGGCAACTCCATGTTATTCAGTACTTCCCAAACTAGGCCGCGAGCCTAGGAACGGTGTCGCCCAGGTCCTGTGTCCCACAGTCTGGTGACTCCACTGGGGATGTAAAGTTGGCCCCGAAATATTGTCTTGTAATATTGGGATTTATGTTTTAATTGACCATGTCTATAGTGGATAAAGTGGGGGTTTAATCAAGGGCACTTTGAGGCTAGGTAATGGTTTGGTGTCTTCCTTCACTTACTACCTTTCTAGAAGGAAAAGCTGTGAAGGCACCTATATAGCCATCTACTCGTAGCCTTTGTGATGGACTAATTTGGAGGACTCGTTGTTTATTCCTGACAACAAGCGATAAGAGCCTAAGAGGCTTGGGTATTTAAGTGAGCCTCGCTCCACCTTCCCTCTGGGGGATCTACAATGGGAAATCCATTTGACAGTCCGTCACACACCATAGCTCATTGGCACGTACCTTAGTGTATAAAAAGGGATACGCTCACTTGGTCGCTTGAACCCTTGAGTGGGAAGACCTAGTTATGGGCTATCCTTCGCCAGTGAGAGCCTTTGTCCATACTCTTGCAAATCCACCCATAGACTGGTTTGTATGGTTAAAGTAGCAATTATTTCCTTGAGTATGTGCTTGTGGACCATCCTCATTTGGATGCAGTTGGACTATTGTCAGAAATGCGGGCTTGCTGGGCCATTTAAACTGGGGCAAGTTCGTACTGTATGACTATTAGGCCCAAGGCTTCTGAAATGTTGATGGGCCATTATGTAAAAATTATTATGTTGTGTTTGCATTGTCTCCCTTCTATGCTTATGTTTGGGAACATCACCGTTTGGATCCATTTGGACCATTTGTCATGGGATATGGGCTTGTTGGGCCATTTAAACTGGGATAAGAACGTATTTCATGACTATTGGGCCAAAAGCTTCTAAGTGATTGATGGGCCACCTTGTGCTTGTTTTCGGAATATTATCATTTGGATTTAGTTGGGCTCTTTGCCATAAGACATGAACTCGTTGGGCCATTTAAACTGGGATGGGTTCACCCTTATGACAGTTGTCCCAAAAGCTTCTAAAATGATAATAGGCCGATTTGTTTGAGGATTTTTATTTGCTTTAATATATGTTATATATTTCTTATGCATATCATGCATACATATACCCTGTTAACATCCTCTGTGTCTTAAAAGACACCATAGATACCGTTTGGGTTAGAGAAGGAACCAGACTCACTAAAAGAACAAGTATGAGTGAATCCGATAATGAGGTGTCCCGTATGGATAAGTTAGAGAATGGTCTCGCCAAGATCACTGAACAGTTGCAGGCTTTGACTACTGCTATGGCTGGTATAGCTGGGTCTCGTGCCGGGGTTCATTCTGGGGATGTGAGACAAGAGGAATCTCCGAACAGATTGGGGGATGATATCCCCGCTTTTGATGATGATATGGCAGAGTATGCAGCAGGCAGAGTATCTGGGTCCCAGACAGAGTTGCAGAAACTTCGGGATCAGGTTGAGTCAGTTACCCGCAAGATGAGGGGTAAGAATGAGGATTTGCTGGATTATGACACTTTGACTTTTGAAGAACAGTTGCCTGCACAGTTCAAGATGCCGGATATGGCTAAGGTCACCTTTATGGCAGTACTTCGCCGCGCCCCTTTATTTTCTATTTATGTGTTGCATCCCATTTCATGCATCAGGTCCGTGTCCGTTCGAACGCGTTCACAAACGCAACTCGAACGCGCATACATTTTGCCTTATCATGCATCAGGTCTCATTTCCGTTCGAACGCGTTAACAAACGCCATACGAACGTGAGCATTCTGTTTCATTTCCGTTCGAACGCGTTAACAAACGCCATACGAACGTGAGCATTCTATTTCATTTCCGTTCGAACGCGTTTACGAACGCTACTCGAACGTGAGCATTCTGTTTCATTTCCGTTCGAACGCGTTACGAACGCTACTCGAACGTGAGCATCTGTTTCACTTCCGTTCGAACGCGTTTACGAACGCTACACGAACGTGCACACACTGAACTGAGTCTGTCTTATTATATTCATGCATAATTGCCTATTGGTTGATCTTTCTTATGCAAATGTGTCAATGTATTACAATTCGTATGCTTATGTCATGATAACATTTGAGCATTATTTCTTGCGGTATATCGGATGGAAACCCAGACGTAAACTCCGTAGCCGATTCCGAATGGACGGTAGTGCGGTCTGTACTTGGGCTACAATTCCACGTACCACTTGGAAAAGTGCCCATATGTGTGCTTGTATGGTCAATGTGTGTGCTTGTGTTTTCCTGAATGTGATGTGTAAAGTTGTATGTTCGTTACTATCTTGATATATGTTAAGCATGCAATTTTAAATATGAGATATATGTAAAAATGTACACATAAGTTTTACTTTGCATATGAGAATTTAGAAGCATGATACTCTTGGAAATAAGTGTTACTTAAGCTTAGTTAAATTATTACATGAATCCTTTCATTACAAGTGACATAAGTAAGGGACCATTCCGAACCCAACGGTTTGAGGTCTTCCCTTGCGAGGGGTGAGTGCGGCCTTAAATCTTTGTCCCGGTTCACACCGGGTGGCGACTCCATGTTATTCAGTACTTCCCAAACTAGGCCGCGAGCCTAGGAACGGCGTCGCCCAGGTCCTGTGTCCCACAGTAACCCCATAAGCCCAGAAATGAATTTCGGCCCATTAGGCCCAATTAAACTTTAAAGGTTCATTAAGTCGCATTTGGGCTTTATGGAAGCGGTTTTGGGCCCAATTGGATCCAATCCAATTTGCATAAACCCAACTTTGTACAACAAAGCCCAATAAGCCCATTACAACTTTAAAAGCCCGAATCCAATTTTAAGGCCCAAATAATTAAATTACCAAATTCCAAATTTCCAATTTAATTACCAAAGTGTATTACATGATTAATTAACCAAATCAATATTTCCAAAACATCAGTATGTCCAATTAATCATGCTTTTATCATCATCACATGTCCAACATACTTGATGAAAAATCAAACCCATTAACCATGTTTATTAGTCTCGGCCAAGATAAGGGATTTTTATCCGATTCGAATTCAATCCAATTAATTTCACAATCGATATTAAATCCACATCCCGAATGATTTCCAACACATCCAATGAATTAAAATCAAAATTCCAAGACTAAATTAGGGCATATACCATTCGGCCAAGGTAAGGTATTTGGGGTTTTTGTTCAATTCAAAATTAAATCCAATTCAATCTCAAATTAACATCATTACAACTCATCCAATGAATGAAAATGAAGAAATCCAAGATTCCATATGAACCCTAATTTTCGGCCAATGTAGATATATTGGGGAAAAATTATTCCAAACCATTTTCTTGAAATTGATCCAATCAATCTTCAATTCAACATGTATTAAGCATACTCAAACATCCAATTTATTCAAATCATGCTCAAATACAAAATACCCAATTTTAAGCCCTAAAAATTTCATGCTTGAACAAAGGCTCTTGATGCCATTGTTGTTTTCTTTTTAGGTCCCAAGATCATAACAAGCATGAAAATAATGTGTGAACACATCAACGGAGGTAGCGGAATACTCACATCGATCGGTTGAGACGATTTGGTGAAGAACAAAACTGAAATTCTGCCCTCCAAAACGCGCCACTGCAGTGACCAGTCCACTGCCTTGAAAAACAGATTTTGAGCTGAGATTTGAAGCTCCAAGCTTCGTCTAACGATTCCCGGCTCGTGGGTGGGTTTCCCTAACACCTTCGTATGTCTTCTAGGAGTGTGCTAGCACTTGGATCTTGCCACAAAACCCTCAAATATGCTCCATCATTCACGCCATTTCTTGACAGTGAGCAGCCCCTTGGGCGTGAAAGAGAAAGAGATGGGAGAGAGATAGTTGTCTAGGGTTCTCTAAAAATTCATCTAATGAATAATAATAGTTACCAAAGTGTAGAGAGATATTTTGTTTTTATACTTTAGGTAAAAACCATTTCACTTTTACCCTAAACTTGGTAGGTGTGGGTAAATGGTTTTTCCAAAAGTAAAACAAGATAGTTGGGTGGTAGGTACACCTACCACACATGGGCCCCACATATTTGAATTCAAAATTCAAATATCTCTACGAACATTTTCTGCGGCTCGGTTCCGTTTAATCCGATTAAACGAACTTCCGTCGTTAAATAATTAAATCTAATTTAATTAAAAATCGATGCCACACAAATATATTACGAACGTCGTTTATGAATTAATTCTAATTCTAATTCGTTCGTTCGCATTAAAGTTCGACTTTAATTTCGTAATGAAATTCAATTCATATCAATATATCTGATATATTAATTTTAGCCCATTTGAATAAATTAAATAGAAAAATCAAATTTAACTATTAAATTTATTTTACCGATTAATTCCAAATTAATCGCGTTCTCTCTATTTAGATAATATTTTATCCCAGATAAAATATCTCCGTAATTAATCCCAGATTAATTTTCTCTCTCATCGAATTAATCCCAGATTAATTAAAGTGCGAGTCATACATCATCGGTGAATCATTGGGAAGCGACCTATGAGATCCCCGGATATGTTGGCAGTAAATACGGTCTTCAGACTATCCGAACACGTAAGTACCAAGTACTACGTTTTACCGATTCACGAGACAAGGTTGGCTTCTAGCAAAGCACCATGCCTACCCAATTCTCCGGAAATATCCTTACAGGAATGAAGGATCTGTATCAGGCGTAGTATACATCTTATAGTGCATATCGATCTAGTATCGGATGGTCACGTGCTAGGCCTGGGGCTGTAGTTGTGTCTGTCCCGTACGAAACACATGTCAGATGTGTGGTAACTAGTCTCTATAATCGGATATACATGACCTAGTCATAATATCCCAATGGCCGCGCAGCACTTAAGAGCACTAATACCGTATCCTACGTGACATCATCTCCACTATGACTGGAGTGATACTTCCGTCTTGACATCACACCCAATACTCTACGATTCTCAATATACCCAGTATTGGCGTACACAGAACCAGTTAAAGCCCTGGATGACCTCAACCAAAGTATATTGATTGTCGTAAGTATTAGCGGTGCAAGTCTCAGGTTAAGACCAAATACACCTACCCTGATTTCGGACTCCCATAGACACACAGTCATACTACCAATGGGATTCCGAGGGGGTCTATCCAGAGCGAAGCTGTTTCCCGTACCATCGGTGAAACACAACCTCCTATTACACTTGCATGAGTATCCAATACCCAAATATATGAGAACTATGTCGTTGTGCCCTCACAAGTGCAATACTAGTCTTTTACGTATCTATCGATGTCCAATCTTGATAATACTCTTACTAGGGATATTTAATGATTTATCCTACGTGGACTGATACTGTCTCATATCATTCTCCGTCCAGGAACAAATCATAGAGACCTCTCATCATTTATACATCTAAGGTGATCTAATCACAAATGATAAGAGAGCAATCTCCTTTGTCACATAGTTAATTTTTACAACAACACCATGATCTGTACAAATAGTGACGCTATGGGTCATAATTGTCCAACATATAGTTCACAGATATAATAATAGTTTTCAATTCACGTTATAGTTGTGAATTCATGCTTACGGTTGAAGTTGTGAACTTTCAATCATCATCACAATTTACATATAACAATATATGTTTTACGACGATATGTTACAAGAATTACGATTTATGTTTTAAAAACTCACGAGTCAGGTTTCAAGATATACGAAGCAAGTTCGTTTGTATAGTACATGATATTTAATTTATGATTAACTTACCAGTATTCACTCACTAGGTCGTTCATACAACTTACTTTCCACTTTCACTTTTGTGTTGTAGGATTTCATGCATGTAATGGACAAGCTTTGGAGAAGGTGGATACGAGCTGCAGTCATTAGGAACACAGTATCATGGGTCTATATATTTACATACTTTTCATGACAGTCCATGAGGCTGTTTGATGTGTGCATGTATATATTACGTTGTATTAAGCATGTTTGATGTAATTCATGTGAATATCCATGTATCCATCGAGAATTAGATAGTTCATTAGTAGATCATGTCACATTATGCATGTTCAAGTCATGGGCTAATGAAGATAGTATTATTGTCTCCTACCGATCATGTCCTGGATAATCTGGGATGTGAAAAGATCATATAATAATTTTTCAAATAATAGTATTTTTAACGATGAATCTGTTTGTAAATAGCGATGAAAAAATTCTATTGGGAAATTTGGTCACTAATATAAGGCGCCTTAATTCGGCACCATGTTTAGTGACGAAATACGTCCAATGTTATATTTTTGTCCCTAAATTATTAGTAATCTGCGTTAATATGTAGCGTCATAAATTGATGTTTTATTTACTGATGGAATATTATATTGGTAATTTGGTGACAGATTTAGCAATGAATGTCATGACAAGTGCAGTTTCTAATGAATCTTATCCAAAAGGAGTTGCAGCATTTGACTTCACCATCGTTGAGTTACTGCATAGAAAATTTATTCACAAGTCATTTAGACGATCAATGCCCTTAAGTATTTCCGTAGCTAAATTTAGGTATTTTTTTTTATCTTTTTTGAATCCATCAATAATTGCTAACATATTATTTTCCTTCGCTATTTTGATAAAAAAAATTATAATGCATAGGCAAAAACATAATTGTAATAAACTTTATCTATGAATCATATGTTGGGGCGGATATGGGACCCATAAGATAGGATCGGTGTCCCGTGCAGTGAAAATGAGTCTAACCTGTGGTAATTGAGCAAATGTGTATTTTTTTTTTAAAAAATTAATGGAATAATATATTCCATTATGAGTGTATAGGGAAACACCATGGATAAATTAGAATCAGGAAAAACCAAAACGGGAAAAAATCGGGTCATGCACATGGTAGCGCCTAGCGCGCACTTGCACATGCGCAGCTTTCTTGTGCAAGCATGCGCATCAAGCTCAAGAAGCTACGAATGCAACAAGCTACTTACGCTGCAACGTAGCCCTCTCGGTTTTCACTATTATTATTTTTTTAGTTTTTAAAACTTTAAACACTTTTAATAATTTTCATAGTTTCTAGTAAATTTTACAGTGGGACGCCCGGTCCCCATCGCTGGCACCCATAGTCTGTGTGGGCGCCTGCATGCATACGCATAAACGGGCGACCATGGTGGTATCTATTTTCTTGTGCGAGCGCCCAGATGATTTGGGAATACATGTAAGCATCTGCGCGGGCAATCAGACACACATGTCAGTGATCAAAAGGAAAAGTTTTAATTTTTAAATTAGAAATTAAAAATATATTCATTTTGTTTGATTGTACAAGTTCAATTGATTTAATTATGCTGAAGATGTGGTACAATGGATCATTGATAACTTCATAAAATGGTAGAATGGATTATGATGATAAAATAACAACTGTGATTGTTGTTCCAAATGATATTTCATTTGATCAGTTAATTGAAAAGTATTTGCGACAATTAGCAAAAGTTCAAATGATTACCGTCTTTCTTTAAAGACAACTTTTAAATCCGCTATTTGTACATATGGTAATGAAGGATTCCTCGTGGACATTACGAGTGATGAAAAGGTTAGACTTTATTGATACTAAATTCTCAAGTGGGAAACCATGGTTTGAATATTTTTTAAGTGACAATATATCCTAAATTTTTGATAAAGTCTCATTTGACACCTTCAACAAATAACATAGATACTTTTCATGAAAGTCCATTGTTCATACCAACAACCCAATCAAAAGCATTTTGTATTAGAGTGGAAACTATGGGTCTCCGTTATTCACCAACATGGAATGATGACAGTGGCTATAGTTCATGGAATGATGAGCAAATGTGTAATAGTCAAATTAACAAAGGCACTGAACTTCCACGAAATCGGTCGATTAGTTTAAGGGAAGGTTTAGACATGATGTTACCTCTTTTAATCTGCTGATGAGGAAAATATATCAATATTTACCGCCCATTTTACTTAATATTTTGTATAGTTTCTCTAGTTTTATGAATATTTTGATGTGTTTTTATTTATTTTACAGATAAAATAAAATCGGGACTCAATAGAATCAATTAGGACAAAATATGGAACAAAGAAGGGCAAAAACTGGACTTGACATTTGGATTTTGGAGGTTGGAAACTTGAAATTGCGTTATAAAGAAGTACAATTTCGGAAATTTCAACTTTGCGTAATTTTCTTATTTTGGCCATAACTTTTTACTCCAATATCGGATTGAGGTGATTTAAGTTCCAGATGAAAGAAGACTCAAAGATATACAACTTTGATGTACATAAGAATTTCGAATTATGAAGTTTTCAAGACCGAAATTGATGAAACATTCAAAGTGTGTTATGTGTAATTATTAAAGTCATTATCAAAAAAAAAATGACAATTTACAATTGTCAAACTTCTACCAAACATGTCTGCATGTTTGATGGAGGATTTGGTGTCATGTTTGGTGACATGTTTGGTGGAGAAAGTGGTGGTGAAATTGGTGGAAGCCTTTATATTTGCTTATAAATAGCATGCAAAATTTGATGTAAAACTCATACTTTCTTCTGGGGATTTTCTCTGGAATACTAAGAAGAGAGTATATTGTGTGTTTATTTAAGTTTTCTTGTATTTAATTTAGTAATAAAATTTTATTTGTTTTACTTAAAACATGAGTAGGTAACTCCTTTCTGCTGGGGTGAAAGGTAAAACTTTTATTATAATAATTTAGATGAATCTCCCTTATTTGTAATATATAAATTATCTTAAAATTTGACTTAATTGGATACCGCATTTATGGTCAGTTGGATTAAATGAAATTTGACTTAATTGGATACTGCCTATATGGTCGGTTTAGTAATTCATGTAAAATTTATATATTATAATAAGAGAGATTTCTAAATTTGAATTAATAAAAGTGGATCTCATAACCCCGACATTTTATTTTATTGTTTTAACTTTTTAAACTTCAAATTTGTTTTATAATGTTTTGTTTATTTATATCTTTAGTAGTCCTAGATATGTGTCGTAACTAAATACATTATCTAGGGCTGTGATGAATTCCAATATCAATGGTTTTATAAGTTGATTTGTCTTGTGTCTTGTGTAATGTTTTGGTTTATTTATTGAGTGTTAAACTTAACGCTTCTTGTTAATTGGCCACTAATAAGATTGATTTGGTAAACTTAAAATGAACTTGACGAAGGGATTTTAGGTTTCAGCCTTAGACTCAATAGCTCACGATCTCACATTCACCTTAGAGATTTCCTTCCAGGATAGACATATACCTGTCGGACGTGGGTGGCTATAATTGGAACTTAATCTTAATGAATTCAGAGTTTCTTAATTAACAAACATATAGTTAATTGGATTACTTTGGGTATTTGCATCTGACATCGACAAAAGCTTTTGCATATCTTCGTGTTTCAGGTTAATAAACCGACATATTACACAAACATAACATAATCACTTCATCTTTAGAAGAATATTGGAAGGATTCACAACTCTAGATAGTTTCATAATATTGATTACTTTTTAGAATTTACTTTTGCATTGTTGTAATTACTTCTCTTTAGTTAAAATCACCAACCAAACAACAATCAAATTTTAGATACTTGTATAAATTTAATTTCAATAAATTAATAGCACATGTATTAAGTCCTCGAGGGATCGATACATTTTATACTACTTGAGCGATACGTGCGCTTGCGTTACTGTGTGATTTCACCCGATCAAGTTTTTAGCGCCGTTGCCGGGGACTTATTTATATTTTACTATTAATTTTGAGGTTAGATACTTTACTTGTGTCTAATTTATTTTTACTTATTATTTTGGTTTTCTTGTGTTTCAGATTCTCAGACACTACATGAGAAGAAGGAGAAGCTTTGAAATCCGTCCGCTTGACCCAGAAATTGAAAGAACTATCAGACAATTGAGAAGGGAAAGGCGAGAAGATCAAGAAGCACTAATCAACATGAACAATCAAGAAACTGAACCTTTGGAAATAGCACCACCAATTCCCATTCGAGACAGAATAATTCCGGTGGTTGACGACTTCATATCATGTACTGTACTTCCTCCCTTACCTGCAAATGCTTGTGACATCAAAACATGCATTCAAATGATACAACAACCAGTTTAGTTTGGGGGAAGTGCAATTGAAGATCCTAAAGCCCACATCAGCAACTTCCTCGAAGTTTATGGCACATTCAATTACAATCGAGAGGGAGAAGAAGCAATGCGTCTGCGTGTGTTCCCATATTCCTGAAAATACAGAGCTAAGGCTTGGCTTCATTCACTACTAGCATGTTCCATAACCACTTGGAACAATCTTGCCACCAAATTCCATGCAAAATACTTTCCCCCAGCCAAAACAGCAAAGTTGAGAAATGACATCACATCATTTGTACAACATGACTCAGAATCCCTCCGTGAAGCATGGGAAGGATACAAAGAATTGCTCCAAAAATATCCTCACCATGAAATTGCAAAGTGTCTTCAAGTCCAAACCTTCTACAATGGACTTTCTGGATTGATGAAAACTACAGTTGATGCTGCTGCTGGAGGAGCTTTAATGGCAAAAGGAGAAGATCAAGCTTGGGACTTGATTGAAGAAATGACTAACAACAATTCCTTGCGGCCAATAGAAAGAAGCATGATCCATCGAGTAGCAGGAATCTATGAAGTAGGAACCAACACAGCTGTGAATGTCAAGCTGGATCAGATATGCAAATGCCTGGAAACTCTTAGCATGCAAGTTAATGCTGGATCCATAAGTTCACCATATAGAGGAGCACCGGAGGCAGAATCTTACAACCCAAATGATGAGACTGTGAACTATGTCAGTAATTTCAACAGAAAGTGAAACAATCCATATTCCAACACCTACAACCCAGGTTGGAGGAATCATCTCAATTTCGCATAGAGCAACACTTCAGGGCAAAAGAACAATCCACTATCCGGATCCCAACAGCAGAATAAAGGCCAAGAGTATGAAAAAGAGCCAGGAATAACAGATGTGTTTGCCCAGATAAAAAAGCAAGAATCCAAATACGACACTTTAGTAGCTATGGTTCAAGCACAAGCAACATTAAATCAAAGCCAAGCAGCTTCTATAAAGGTACTAGAGGATCAATTGGGACAACTGGCCAATGCTCAGAGTTACAGATCGCAATGTACCATTCCTAGTAACACAAAACCAAATCCAAGGAACGGAGGGAATGAGCAATGCCAAGCCATCACCTTGAAAAGCAGTACTAAAATCAACAAAGATGTTGGAGTCAAGGTATCCACTGAGGATGTTCCAAAAGAAAGCAGCAAAGCAAATTCACAGATGGAGGAAAAGGAGTCCAGAAACAATGATCGAGAAAAATTTACTCAACCTTCACTTTTTCCACAGCGTCTCCACAAACACAAACTGGATAAGAAATCTGCTCAATTATTGGAGATCTTCAAAAAGATGCATATCAACATTCCATTTACAGAAGCGTTGAAGCAGATGCCTAGTTATGTTAAATTCATGAAAGATATTTTGTCACGAAAGCGAAGATTGGAAGATTACGAGACTGTAGCACTGAAAGAAGAATACATCGCTATCATTTAGAGGAAGCTTCCCCCAAAGTTGAAGGATCCTGGCAGTTTCACCATCCCTTGCACCATAGGAGAATATTACTTCGGTAAGGCTTTGTGTGATTTAGGTGCTAGTATTAACTTGATTCCTTTGTCTATTTACAGGAAACTACAGCTTGGAGAAGCAAAGCTCACCTCAGTCACTCTGCAACTTGCTGACAGATCACTCATATTTCTGAGAGTGTAGTGGAAGATGTGCTTGTCAAAGTCGAAAAATTCATTTTCCAAGCAGATTTTATTGTCATTGACATGGAGGAAGACAAAGACGTACCAATAATCCTCGGGAGACCATTCTTGGCTACAGGTCGAACTATTATTGATGTATAAAAAGGTGAACTAACCATGATGGTGCAGAAAACAAGAAGTAACATTCGATGTTTTCAAAGCCATGAAGTTCATAAATGATGAACGAAAGTATGAATGTTTCAGACTTGATGTAATAGATAGTATCATCCAGAACACAGATGCAATGCAACGTTTCACTAACAAAATTGAAGCATGCATCACCAACATGACTGCCATAGAAGTAGATGATGATATTCTGGAATGCATCAACTATCTTGATGGAGCCTCTTACTTCAGATTGACACCACATGTGGAAAGCTTGGAACTACCGAAAAAGAAGTGAATCAAGCCCTATATTGAAGAACCACCACAGCTAGAACTAAAGCCACTTCTGAGCCATCTCAGGTATGCATACTTGGAAAACTCTTCTGATTTACCTATGATTATTTTTTCGTCGCTAACATAGGTGCATGAAGATAAGTTGTAGAGAGTGTAACGTGAGCACAAAAGAGCTATTGGCTAGACTATAACAAACATTCGAGGCATCAGTCCATCATTTTGCATGCATAAAATCCTTATAAACGACGAGTATAAAGCCACAGTGGAGCATCAACGAAGGCTGAATCCAATCATAAAGGAAGTAGTAAAGAAAGAAATCACCAAATGGTTGGATGCAGACATCATCTACCCTATCTCTAACAGCTCTTGGGTGAGTCCTATGTGATCGGTGGTAAACACACTCATTACGCAAGCACACATATCACTCAAGTAGTATAAAATGTATCGATCCCACGAGGACTTAATACCTTAGCTATTAATTTATTGAAGCTAAATGTCTACGAGTATCTAATTGATTGATTTTTAGTTGGTTGGTGATTTTTATCTAAAATAAGTAAATAAAACAGTGTGAAAGTAAATTAAAGGAAAAATTAATATTATAAAACTATCTAGGGTTGTTAATCCTTCCAATATCTTTTAAAGATGAAGTGATTATCTCATGTTTATGCAATATATCGGTTTATTAACATGGAACACGAAATTATACAAAAGCCTCTTCCGATGGTCAGATGCAAACACCCAAAGTAAGCCAATTAACTATATTCATATGTTAATTAAGAAACTCTGAATTCATCAAGTTTAATTTCCAATTATGGCTACCCCCGTCCGACATGTATATTCCTATCCTGTAAGGAAATCTACCTAAGAGACATTTACCCCAAGGTGAGATCGTGAACTATTGAGTTTAAGGCTAAACCTAAAATCTCTTTTTCCAAGTTCATTTTAAGTTTACCAAATCAATCTTATTAATGGCCAGTTAACAAGAAGCATTAAGACTAAGACTCAATAAATAAACCAATATATTACCCAAGGCATAAAATAAACAAATTATAAACCGATGATATTGGAATTCATCACACCCCTAGATTATGTATTTAGCTACGACATATACCTAGGATTACTAAAAACTTAATTAAACAAAACATCATAAAAAATAACTTTAAAATAATAAAAGTAAAATTACAATAATGAAAGAAAATGATGGGGTTAAATGATCCACTTTTAATATTTCAAAATTAGAAATCTCTTTTATTGTCAATGTTTACCGATTAATTAATTATATTTAACCAGACCATAATGGCAGAAATTCCATTTGTCTCAATTAAGTCCAACCGACCATATAGGCGATAACAAGATTATTACCTAAACTAACCATATAGGCGGAAACCACGTCTGAAATGTAAAATCGACCATATAGGCGGTAAATAAGGTTGTCACCTAAACCGGTCATATATGCGATAACTAATTAATCTAAATTTTAATTAAAATAAGGGAGATTAATCTAATTTATTATATTAAAAGTATTACCTTGTCACCCCCAACAGAATGAGATTACATGCTCATGCTGTAAATGAAAACACACAAAATTTTATTAATTAAATAAAAAAATACAAGAAAACTTAAATAAATATACAAGACACTTTTCTTTAGGTTTTCATGGAGAAATTCCTCCAAAGAAAGCATCAAAAATTTACAAAGTTTAGCTTGGTATTTATAGGCAAATATAAAGGCTTCCATCAATTTCTCTACCAAACATGCCACCAAAAATGGCACCAAATCCTCCAAGTTTGATAATTTCCATTTTTTTTTCATTTTTTCATTTTTTTTATTTTTGAAAATGACTTTAATATTACACATAACATACTTCCGGATTTTTCATCAATTTCATTAATGAAAACTTCAGAATTCGAAATTCCTATAAATTGTAAAGTTGTAGATCTTTGAGTTTTCTTTAATCTGGAACTTGAATCACCTCAATCTGATATCAGAATAAAATGTTATGGCTAAAATACGACAATTACGCAAAGATGAAATTTCCGAAATTGTACTTTGTTAGAACACCATTTCAAGTTTCCAATCTCCAAAATCAAAATGTCAAGTCTCGTTTTTACCCTTATTTGTTTCACATTTCGTCCTGATTGATTCCATTAAGTCCCGATTTTATTTTATCTGCAAAATAAACTAAAACACATCAAAACGATCATAAAACTCGAGAAACTATATAAAATATTAAGTAAAAATGGCGGTAAATATTGATATATTTTCCGCTCATCACACCCTCAAATCTAACATTTTGCTAGTCCTCGAGCAAAGTAACAAAATAAAATGTAATAAACAATTAAAATTAAACTAAGCCACTTTCGTAGGGATCAAATTTACATTTAGCGTATGCAAAAAGCCTTTAAACCCCTAGGTGTCCCTAGTGGACGAGTTGTAGTCTCATGAGGGCTTACAATGACGATACCCACAAACGTCAATCTAATGCACACAAAAGCAAAAAAGACAAAAGAAAAGAGAATAAACAAGTTAGTGACTAAACAAGTGAAACTTCTTATCCAAGTTAATAGTTGTTTTCTTTCTTTCTAAATGACTAAATAAGTAAATTCTCCGATTATTTTTACCATTCTCTATATACATAACCAACAAAGTATTAATCAGCTCATTGTGCCCACAAAATTCAAAAGTGTAGTTGAAAAGAGAGTAATATTTTTGTCCTAAAGTTATATCAGAATTCACACTTTTTTTAGCAATGGAATTTTTTTTCTGAATTTTTTTATTCATTTACAATATCTTCAATCCATGTAGCGAGCTTTAGGTCAGTGACTCCCAAGCCAGTTGGCTTTAGGGCACTAGGTGTTAAGACACCCTTATAGACTTAATTACTCGGATTTCAGATATCTTTCTTTCTATTTTTTTATAACATCTTTAATTCATGTAGCGAGCTTTGGGTCAGTGACTCCCAAGCCAGTTGGCTTTAGGGCACTAGGTGTTAAGACACCCTTACATACTTAATTACTCGGATCTCAGATATATTTTTTTTAATTAATATACACAATTTTTTTTTAAATTCCATCGCTTTTTTAGATGATTCCTCCAATTAAACTAGAGCACTGAATATTACAAACTTTTCAATTACAACTCATGGTCGTATATTACCATGCATATTGATAATACTTATCAACTGAGCATATGAAGATCCATTTTAGTCAGTATTATGGAGAATTCACAAATTAAATAATTCAAAAGGAAATAAATAAAAATTAACTTGTTACGAAATAGGTTGAAATACGTCTCAGAAGTGGAAATTCCTTACTCAGCTATCTCACACCAACTTCATCTGATTTTTTTTTATTTTTTTTAAAAAAAAAATTGATTTTTTTTTTAAATTTTTAAATTTTTGACTAAAAAACAAATAAAAACAACACAATGAAAAAATAAAAACAAGATACTAGTCAACTATTCCCCTCCCCCAAACCTAATTGAGACATTGTCCCCAATGTCTAAAGTAGAAGAAGAGTTAGAAAACAGTACCTGGTTAGCTGAAATTCTACATCTTAAAAAGAAAATTAAAGGTTAAAATTCAGATTTATCCGGCGTTTTTTACCACGATCATTATTAGACCAGTTAATCTTTGAAAGGATATGGTCAATTTGTGGTTCAAAGGCTAAAAATTGGTCAATTAAATCATGGGTAGTTCTGGCAGTGAAGAGGATATCTTTTACAGATTTTGAGACGAACCCATTTCTCCGGGCATCATCAAGAAACACACAAAGAAAGTCATAAAATCCATCAACATTAAATAGTCTAATTGGTTTCTGGTGTATGTTCAAGTTCGCCCAAGATAACACTGTAAAAATTTCCTCTATCGTGCCCAAGCCACCTGGCAAAGCAATAAAAGCATCAACATGATTAATCATTTCAACCAGTCGTTCAGACATACTTGGCACGATAAGTTCCTCTCCATTTGATGGTCCTATAAGATTCGCCTTTGCCAAAGGTTTTGGGATGATTCCCAGAACTTGACTACTTCCTTCATGTACAGCCCTTGAAACGTACCCCATTAGTCCAAAATTGTCATCGCCATATACTAGGTGCATATTCCTTTCAGCTATGACTTTACCCAATTCTTGTGATGCCTCAACGTACTCTAGTTTAGATCCAACACTAGTACTGCAAAACACATAGATGTTTACAACTCGTCTTCTTGAAGTTGCTTTCAATTTTTTTTTTAATTTCTAAACTCAAGATGTCTTCAAGAGTGCAATGATGAGCTGAATTTATAGAACCTGAAAAAGGGTGAGTAATAATAACACTAGTAAATGCCAAATGACAATTATTAGCTAAACAGTAAAATATATCGTGAAAGTAAAAAAGTCTGGATCCTGTCGGAGAAAATAAAAGAAAATAACAAAATAAAATAAATCACAATTATTAGTTAAAGACTAAGAGATAATAATATTTACAAGAAGTAACCGCTTGAATGACGTCTATGCGTCAGGGATAAGTTTCCCACCCAATTTTCTTAAAAAATTGGGAAACATGGTCTTTTAAAGTCAGATTCCTGAGATTTAAATGTTGTATTTCTTTTCGAAATTATGCATATAACATGTGAATTGCGTGATGCACATATCCACTGGGATGCGTCTCAAGGGTCGATGATATATCATCCAAAGACTCCTTACTCAAGCCATCCTTAATGAATTTAATTTTATCTTCACGGTTATCAAACATCATTCCTAAAAAAATGACAACGAGTATTACATGTCATGCGTGCACATTTATAGCAAACACCCATTCTTTTAGCTATTCTTTTCTTAGCATAGATGCGTCTTCCTAAACTATGAGATATGAAATAAAAGAGTCAGAGGACTCACCTGCCAATCGGACCCGTGCTTCAATTAACCAACGAATGTCATTAGGAATACATTTGATCATCAGAAGTCTCATTCGTTCCATGCGAGCTTTGTAGACTTTCATCAAAAAGTTTTGAGGGAGAGAAGGAAATTACTTGTGAAGATTTACGAGAACATCTTCCATCATGTCTGTGACTTAACCTAAAAAATAAAACACACACACACGAAAATAAAACACACCAAATCTGAATATATACACAAATTACATGGGTTGCCTCCCTGCTAGTGCTAAGTTTAACGTCGTCAGCTAGACATGACTGCCCGAACGTTAGGCTGGATCTGAAAGTATGATACTTTCTTTTTGTCACTCAAATGATTCTCCCAGTAGTGCATGACACGCTGGCTGTTTACCCTGAATGTGTTGTTGGATTTGGAATTGTATATCTCAATTACTTCGTAGGGTAACACCTGAGTAATCAAAAATGGACCTGACCACTTTGATTTCAGCTTTCCAAGGAAAAGTTTCAACCATGAATTGTATAACAACACATGCTGCCCTGGTTCTAGTTGTATGCGTACTATTTTTTATCATGCCATTTCTTGGTCTTTTCTTTGTACAGTCTGGCATTCTCATAAGCTTTTAAGTGAAATTCCTCCAATTCATTGAGTTGGTGGAGCCTTTTCTCTCATGCTGTTTGTAGATCAAGATTTAACTTCTTCAGTGCCCAATACGCTTTGTGTTCAAGCTCCACTAGCAGATGGCATGCTTTCCCAAACACCATTCGATATGGGGACATACCGATGGGTGTTTTGTAAGCAGTCTGGTAGGCCCATAGTGCGTCATCCAGTTTTACACACCAGTCATTCCTTGTTGATCTAACGGTTCTCTCCAAGATTCTTTTAATCTCTATGTTTGAAACCTCAACCTGTCCATTTGACTGTGGATGGTAAGCAGTGGCAACTTTATGAGTAACTTTGTATTTGGATATGAGTACTTCGAAGTATCTGTTGCAGAAATGTGTGCCAACATCACTGATAATTGCCCGAGGTGTTCCGAAGCGAGTGAAAATATTATTTTTAAGGAATTTTATCACTATTTTGAATCATTTGATGGCAGTGTTATTGCTTCAACCCATTTGGAGACGTAGTCCACTGCAACTAGTATGTACATGTTTCCGAATGATGGAACAAAGGGTCCCATAAAATCAATCCCTCATACATCAAATATCTCCACTTCCAGAATGCTTTGAAGAGGTCCTTCATTTCTCATTGAAATATTTCCCGTTCCCTGGCACATGTCACATTGAAGAGCAGATAAGTAAGCATATTTAAATAGAGTGGGCCAGAACAAACTTGATTGTAGGACTTTGGCTGCAGTTTTATTTCTGCTGAAGTGTCCGCCGTATGGTGATGTATGACAATGCTGCAAGACACTATTGACCTCCTCCTATGGAACACATTGTCTCAGTAATTGATCAGCACGGCGTTTGAACAAGTACGACTCATCCCAGATATAATGTTTGACTTCCTTGAAGAATTTCTTCCGTTGTTGATGTGTCAATTCCAACGGTCATTTTCCCAATACTATGTAGTTTACATAGTCAACATACCAAGGGACATCCTGATATTTCATGCCAAACAACTGTTCATCTGGAAAAGTTTCATTGATTGTCAGTTCATTGCCAGCTATTTCTCCATTCTCGAGCCTCGATAAGTGATATGCCATTTGGTTTTCTGTCCATTTCCTGTCTCGGATCTCCACGTCAAATTCTTCCAGCATAAGCACCCAACAGATCAATCTAGGTTTTGCATCTTTCTTCACGATCAGGTATTTGATTGCTGAATAATCTGTGTAGACCACCACCTTGGGACCCAACAGATAGGAGCATAATTTATCAAAAGCAAACACAACTACAAGCAGCTCATTTTTAGTTGTTTTGTAGTTGAGTTGTGCTTCATTCAAAGTTCTGCTGGAGTAGTAAATGGTATGGAAAAAATTTTCTTTGCGTTGTCCCAAAATTGCACCTACAGCAAAATCACTAGCATCGCACATCACCTCAAATGGAAGAGTCTAGTCTTGTGCTACTATGATTGAGGCAGAAACCAACTTTTGTTTCAAGATCTCAAAAGTTTCGTGACATTCTTTGGTGAAGTTGAAATGCACATCTTTCTCCAGCAGATTGCATAGAGGTTTAGCAATCTTAGAGAAGTCTTTAATAAATCTCCTGTAAAATCCTATCTGTCCGAGAGAACTCTGAATCCATTTGATAGATGATGGTGGGGATAGTTTTTCAATTGTCTCGATCTTTGCTTTGTCTACCTCGATTCCCTTTTGTGAGATCTGATATCCCAGGATAATGCCTTCCTACACCATGAAGTGACATTTCTCCCAGTTGAGTACTAGGTTGGTATATTCACATCTTTGTAACACTTTTTCCAAATTTTGCAAGTAGTGCTCGAACGAGTCTCCAAACACGGAGAAATCATCCATGAAAACCTACATACTTTGTTCCGGCATGTCTGAGAAGATAGCCATCATGCAACATTGAAATGTAGCAGGAGCATTACATAATCCAAATGGCATCCTGCGGAAAGCAAAAGTACCATACGGGCATGTAAAAATGGTTTTATCCTGATCTTCTGTGACGATGCCAATCTGATTGTACCCCGAGTATCCGTCCAGAAAATAATAGAACTCATGTCCCGCCAATCTGTCTAGCATCTGATCAATGAATGGTAACGGGAAATGATCTTTCCTTGTTGCTTTGTTCAGCTTCCTGTAGTCCATGCATACTCTCCATCCAGTCACCGTTCTTGTTGGAATCAGTTCATTCTTTTGATTTGTGACTACAATAATTCCTCATTTCTTTGACACACATTGCATATGACTCACCCACGTGCTGTCAGAGATGGGGTAGATGATGTCGGCATCCAACCATTTGATAATTTCTTTCGTCACGACCTCCTTCATGATTGGATTTAATCTCCGTTGATGCTGCACTGTGGCTTTGTACTCGTCGTTCATCAGAATTTTGTGCATGTAAAATGATGGATTAATGTCTCGAATGTCTGCTATAGTCCAGCCAATGGCTTTCTTGTGTTCTCCTAACACTCTCAGCAACTTATCTTCTTGCTCTAATATTAGAGACAAAAAAATAATCACAGGTAAATCAGAAGAGTTTACTAAGAATGCATACCTGAGATGGCTCAAAAGTAGCTTTAATTCCAACTGTGGTGGTTCTTCAATAGAAGGCTTGATTCACTCATTTTTCGGTAGTTCCAAACTTTCCACTTGTGGTGTCGATTTAAAGCGAAATGGTTTGTCAGAATAATTGATACATTCCAGATTTTCATCATCTAGCTCACTGTCAGTCATATTGGTGATCCAAGCTTCAAGTTTATCCGTGGGAAGTTGCATTGCATCAGTATCCTTGATGATACTATCTACAACATCAATTTTGAAACATTCCTCCGCTTTTCCATCATTCGGGAATTTCATGGCTTTGAAAACATTGAATGTAACATCTTGGTCCTGCACTTTCATGGTTAGTTCTCCTTTTTGTACATCAATAACAGTTCAACATGTAGCCAAGAATGGTCTTTTGAGGATGATAGGTACTTCTTTGTCTTCTCCCATGTCAAAGATAATGAATTCTGTAGGGAAAATGAATTTGTCGACTTTAACCAATACATCTTCCACTACACCTCTCGGAAATGTGAGCGATCTGTCAGCAAGCTGCATAGTAACTGAGGTGGGCATTGCTTCTCCAATATGTAGTTTCCTGTAAATAGACAAAGGCATCAAGTTAATGCTTGCACTTAAATCACACAAAGCCTTACCGAAGTAATGTTATCCTATGGTGCAAGGGATAGTGAAACTGCTAGGATCTTTCAACTTTGGGGGAAGCTTCCTCTGAATGATGGCGCTGTATTCTTCTGTCAATGCTACTGTCTCGTAATCTCCCAATCTCCGCTTTCGTGATAGATTTTTTTCATGAATTTGACATAGCTGGGCATTTGTTCCAATGCTTCCGCAAATGGAATGTTGATATGCAACCTTTTGAAGATCTCCAGGAATCAAGCAAATTGCTTATCTAGTTTATTTTTCTGGAGACGTTATGGAAAATGTGGAGGTGGAGTGAATCTTTCTCGATCATTTTCTTTTGTCTCTTTTTCCTCCATCTGTGGTTCCGCTTCATTGTTCTCTTTTGGAACTTCCTCAGTGGATGCCTTGATTCCAACATCTTTGTTGATTTCAGTACCGCTTTTCAAAGTAATGGTTTGACATTGCTCATTCCCTCGGTTCCTAGGATCTGGTTCTGTGTTGCTAGGAAGGGTAACTTGTGGTCTGTAACTCTGAGCATTAGCCAGTTGTCCTATTTGATTTTCTAGTGCCTTTATAGATGCTGATTGGCTTTGATTGAATGTTGCTTGGGCTTGAAACATAGCATCGTACTTGGTTTATTGCTTTTTGAACATCTCTGCAAGCATTTCTTTTATTTCTAGTTCTTTTTCATACTCATGGTCTTTGTTTTGCTGTTGAAATCCGGGTGGTGGATTGTTCTTTTGTCCTGAATTATTGCTCCATGCTAAATTAGGATGATTCCTCCACCCTGGGTTATAGGTGTTGGAATATGGATTGTTCATCTGTCTTTTGAAATTGTTGACATAATTCACCGTCTCATCATGTTGATTTGCCTCTGGTGCTCCTCCATATGGTGAACTTATGGCACTGGCGATGTTTACAACTTGCGTGGTATGTGTTTCCATGAATTTGCACATCAGCTCCAGCTTGGCATTCATTATTGTGTTGGCTCCGACTTCGTGGATTCCTGCTATTCGTTGAATCATGTTTCTTTCTGTTGGTCACAAAGAATTGTTGTTGGCCATTTCTTCAATTAATTCACATGCTTCATCTACTCCTTTTGCCATTAAAGCTTCTCCAGCAACAATATCAATTGTAGTTCTCATCAGTCCAGAAAGTCCATTATAGAAGGTTTGGACTTGTAGCCACTTTGCAATCTCATGGTGAGGACATTTCCGGAGAAATTCCTTGTATCTGTCCCAAGCTTCATAGAGAGATTCCGAGTCATGTTGTACAAAGGATGTAATGTCATTCCTCAGCTTTGCAGTTCTGGCTGGTGGAAAGTCCTTTGCAAGGAATTTGGTGGCTAGAGTGTTCCAGGTTGTGATGGAACTTACTGGTAGTGAATCTAGCAAGCCTTAGCTCTGTCTTTCAAGGACTATGGGAAAACACGCAGTCTCATTGCTTCTTCTGCCGCTCGGTTGTAATTTAATGTGCCACAAACTTCTAGGAATTTGCTGATGTGGGCATTAGGATCTTCAGTTGCATTCCCCCTAAACTGAACTGACTGTTGTATCATCTGAATGCATGTTTTGATGTCACACGCATTTGCTGGTAAGAGAGGAAGTACAATACATGAAATGAAGCCGTCAACCACTGAAATAGTTCTGTCTCGAATATGAATTGGTGGTACAACCTCTAAAGGTTCAGGTTCCATGTTGATCAGTGCTTCTTGGCCTTCTCGCCTTTCCCTTCTCAATTGTCTGATGGTTCTTTCAATTTCTGGGTCAAGCAGATGGATTTAAAAGCTTCTGTTTCTTCTCATGTAGTGTCTTTGAACCTGAAACACAATAAAATAAAAATAATAAGTAAAAAGAAATTAGACACAAGTAAAGGTATATAACCCCAAAATTAATAGTGAAAGATAAATAAGTCCCCGGCAACGGCACCAAAAACTTGATCGGTGGTAAACACATACGTTACTTAAGTGCACGTATCACTCAAGTAGTATAAAATGTATCGATCTCACGAGGACTTAATATCTTAGCTATTAATTTATTGAAGCTAAATGTCTACGAGTATCTAATTGATTGATTTTTAGTTGGATGGTGATTTTTATCTAAAACCAGTAAATAAAACAGTGTGAAAGTAAATTAAAGGAAAAATCAATATTATAAAACTATCTAGGGTTGTGAATCCTTCCAATATCTTTTAAAGATGAAGTGATTAACTCATGTTTGTGCAATATATCGGTTTATTAACCTGGAACACGAAATTATGCAAAAGTCTTTTCTCATGGTCAGATAGATGCAAACACCCAAAGTAATCCAATTAACTATATTCTTATGTTAATTAAGAAACTCAGAATTCATTAAGTTTAATTTCCAATTATGACTACCATCGCCCGACAGGTATATTCATATCCTGTAAGGAAATCTACCTAAGAGACATTTACCCCAAGGTGAGATCGTGAGCTATTGAGTCTAAGGCTAAACCTAAAATTTCTTTTCCAAGTTCATTTTAAGTTTACCAAATCAATCTTATTAATGGCCAGTTAACAAGAAGCATTAATATTAAGACTCAATAAATAAACCAATATATTTCCCAAGGCATAAAATAACCAACTTATAAACCGGTGATATTGGAATTCATCACATCCCTAGATTATGTATTTAGCTACGACACATACCTATGGTTACTAAAAACTTAATTAAACAAAATATCATAAAAAATAACCTGAAAATAAATAAAAGTAAAATTACAATAATGAAAAAAAATGATGGGTTTAAAGGATCCACTTTTAATAATTCAAAATTGGAAATCTCCCTTATTGTCAATGTTACCGATTAATTAATTATATTTAACCAGACCATAAAGCGGAAATTATATTTGTCTCAATTAAGTCCAACCGGCCATATAGGCAGTAATAATGTTATTACCTAAACCGACCATATAGGCAGAAACTACGTTTGGAATGTAAACCGACAATATAGGCGGTAAATAAGGTTGTCACCTAAACAGGCCATATAGGCAGTAACTAATTAATCCAAATTTTAATTAAAATAAGGGAGATTAATCTAATTTATTATATTAAAAGTATTACATTGTCACCCCAACAGAATGAGAATACCTGCTCATGCTGTAAATGAAAACACACAAAATTTTGTTAATTAAATAAAAAGAAAATACAAGAAAACTTAAATAAATATACAATACACTTTCCTTTAGGTTTTCATGGAGAAATTCCTCCAAAGAAAGCATCAAAAATTTACAAAGTTTAGCTTGGTATTTATAGGCAAATATAAAGGCTTCCACCAATTTCTCCATCAATTTCCCTACCAAACATGCCACCAAATATGGCACCAAACATGGCACCAAATCCTCCACCAAATATGCAAGCATGTTTGGTGCAAGTTTGACAATTTCCATTTATTTTATTTTTGAAAATGACTTTAATAATTACACATAACACACTTCCAGATTGTTCATCAATTTCGGTAATGAAAAATTCTATATTAAAAAATCCTATGAAATTCAAAGTTATAGATCTTTGAGTCTTATTTAATCTGGAACTTGAATCACCTCAATCCGATATCAGAATCAAAATTTATGGCCAAAATACGACAATTGCGCAAAGTTGAAATTTTCGAAATTGTACTTCGTTAGAACGCCATTTCAAGTTTCCAATCTCCAAAATCAAAATGTCAAGTCTAGTTTTTACCCTTATTTGTTCCACATTTCGTCCTGATTGATTCCATTAAGTCTCGATTTTATTTTATCTGCAAAATAAACTAAAACACATCAAAATGTTTATAAAACTTGAGAAACAATACAAAATATTAAGTAAAAGAGGCGGTAAATATTGATATATTTTCCGCTCATCACTATGTAATGTGTACCCATGAAAAGAGGAATGATTGTAGTTATAAATGAAAAGAACGAGTTGATTCGAACAAGGAATGACTGGATGGAGAGTGTGCATGGACTACAGGAAGTTGAACAAAGCCACACGTAAGGATCATTTCCTTATACCATTCATTGACCAGATGCTAGAAAAATTGGCGGGGCATGATTTCTACTGCTTTCTGGATGGATACTCGGGGTACAATCAGATTTCCATCGCCCCAAAAGATCAGGAGAAAACCACTTTCACATGCTCTTATGGTACTTTTACATTCCATATGATGCCATTTGGACTCTGTAATGCTTCTGCCACATTTCAACATTGCATGATGGCCATCTTTTCAGACATGATAGAAACAAGCATGTAAGTCTTCGTGAATGACTTCTCAGTATTTGGAAACTCATTCGACCACTGCTTGCAAAATCTGAAACAAGTGTTACAAAGATGTGAAGATACTAATCTGGTACTGAACTGGGAGAAATGCCACTTCATGGTGCAGGAAGGCATTGTCCTGGGACATCGGATCTCATAGAAGGGAATCGAGGTAGACAAAGCAAAGATTGAGACTATAGAGAAACTACCTCCACCATCATCAGTCAAAGGAATTCGAAGTTTTCTCGGACATGCAGGATTTTACAAGAGATTCATCAAGGATTTCTCCAAGATTGCTAAACCTCTGTGCAATCTGCTGGAGAAAGATGTGTCGTTCCACTTCACCAAAGAATGCCACCATGCTTTCGATATCTTGAAACAAAAGCTGGTCTCTGCCCCCATCGTAGTAGCATCAGATTGGACACTCCTATTTTAAGTAATATGTGATGCCAATGATTTTGCTACATGTGCAGTTTTGGGACAACGCAAAGCAAGAGTTTTTCACACCATTTACTACGCCAGTAAAACTTTGAATGAAGCACAACTCAACTACACAACAATTGAAAAGGAGTTGCTTGCAGTCGTGTTTGCTTTTGATAAATTCTGCTCCTATTTGCTGGGTCCCAAGGTGGTGGTCTACACAGATCATTCATCAATCAAATACCTGATCGCGAAGAAATATGCCAAGCCCAGATTAATCTGTTGGGTGCTTCTATTGCAAGAATTTGACGTGGAGATCCGAGACAAGAAGTGTTAGGGTTGGTACTCGGAGTGCCAATCCGAATCGTATTCATGTCCGATTAATGAATACGAATAATCTCATTTTCCATAATATTACTTATTTATGGTAATACTTCTTATTTTTATATACATATTCGATCTAATTACGATTAGATTGAAATTAAATATGATTTAGTGATTTGTATATATTAGACAAAGACCCGATAATATATAATGTAGTGCACAGTTACAAAGTAATTTGTAATTGACATTGGGAAGTGTCACTACTAGAAGTATATTATCAAATAAAGTTCCTGGTCAAGATTTACTAACACGAGTCGGTTAGTAAAATCCATTGAGACCAGTACACGTCGTATAGCGAGACTTGGTCCGATGGTTTATCCCAATAAACCATGAGTCTTGGGAGACTCGTATAAATATGTAGGTGTTTATATTGGATAAACACTGAATAACTTACTGAAGATTTCCTAATAGATGGTACGCCAACTTCAATAAGAATCTTCTCGGGTCAAGTGAGCATAGTGGTCCTTTGACTTGAGATGCCACTGTGGATGTATGAGGTATCCTCTACACTTTGATGGCAGTCACATCACCGATCTATTTAGATCAGACCTCCGTCTGTTCTTTGGGTGTAGACTGATCCTCAGGATATTCTGTTTGTATCAAGATATGATCCGTCAGTTCTATGTACAGAGCATAGGTATTCAATGTGCAATTAGCAATCTGTTAATCTATGGGCCCGTGGTACACTGTAGAAGTAAGTTCTAAGTGCTATTAAGAGATTTCTAATAGAATCGTCGACATGATTATACCTATAGAGATTTGACGTTTATATCTATATGATTCAACGAGTTTATCCGTGGTCGTCATAATTTACGGGTGAGTAGATTATGGACACGAAATTAGATTTCGTGACGAATATACCTGAATCTAGAGAGTCTCACTAATGAAACATACTCATAGATCAATATGTCACCTTTTATAAATAATATTGATTATTTATAAATCGTTTAACGGTTAAACGAAAAGATACATGCTTAAAGGTTTTTCCGGCCATTTCTAATGTGTATTTGAATTTAATACATGATTTTGTTAAATACACATTAATTATTGGTCAAATAAAGTATTTGACACATGTTCCAAATATGTGTATTATGGAATATTTAAAGTAAATATGATACATGTTTTTAGATATATGTTTTAAGTAATTATCTAATTATTTAATTGTTAAATAATTAGAATAATTAAATACATTTATCTTTATCATTATTAGTCTTTAAATGGCTAAATATGATTGGTGCACAAGTATATTTACTTTATGGAAATGGTGTTCAAGTTGAATTTTGATACCTTTTAATTTGATTAAAAATTGCAAAATTCTATTTTCCAATTATGCCTATTTCGAAATTTGTAACCCTAAGTATATAAGGGTTTCATTTTTCATTTGTTTGATAATTCTAAGCTTTCAAAGAACACCAAACATAAGATACTTGAGAGGAAAAGTGAAAAAAACCAAGAAGAAAATGGAGAAATCTTGGAAATTAGTAAGGAATTTCAACTTTTCTGTAAAGGAAAAATGTTTCTTTTGTTATTGGCTACAACATATGTTGTTCTCTTGTTTCTCTACTCTCTTTTATTTGTGTTATGAAGTTTGGAAGCTTGAATGAAAGTAATATGCATGTATATTAACAAAGTTTGCTTATTAATGGTTAATAAGCACACTTTTGGTCATTAGATGACTTGGTTTCCATTCTAGAGTTGTTAGGCACTCAATGATGACCTAGAATTGTTCTTGAGTTGTTTCATGGTGGTGATACTTGTTTGGTGTGGTAAGGATTGGATTAAAGTATTGAATTTGTTTAATTTGGTGTAATTTATCAATTTGTGGAAATTATAAAATTAGGGTTCATAACCCTTTTCAAATTTGGGGCTTTTCATATATGTGTTAATTAATGATGTATATACGATGCATATTAATTTTGGTATTGATTGGACTTGATCTTGAATGGTTTTGAACCAATTTAGACTAAAGTGCAATTCTTGGAAACTTGAGGGACCTCTCGGTAATTTAGGGAAAATTAGTTTCTTGAATTGTAATTTGCATTTTCATGTATTAGACATGTATAAATTATTTTGGTAGTGATTTCAAAATAACCTAATTATGTATTTGACAAATTATGACTAAAATGATCAAAATGCAAAGTTTAGGGGCATTTCCGTAATTATTGAAAAATCTGAATTTTTTTTTTCAGAATTCTATTTTTAATGTATATTTGATGTACAAATCATTTTGGTTGTGATTGGAAATCACCTAAGCTTGTTTTGAACAACTTAGGACTAAAATGATTAAAATGGAAAGTTTAGGGGTTGTATGGTAATTTACTGACATTATGATTTCTGGGTTAAAGTTTATTTATTTTAATTACCCAAGAAAAATTAAAGAAATGGGAAAATTTGATTTTCCCGCATTCTGCTACGTAACCCGGGTATTTTGCCAAAACCCCAACATGAAGGGGGACATAAAATCAAATTGCAGATCACTTACCGAGGCTCGAAAATAGAGGTACAACTGGCAATGACTTGACAATTAAAGAAACTTTTTCAGATGAACAGTTGTTAGCCATCAAGCAGCAGGAAGTCCCATGGTATGCTGACTATGTAAACTATATAGTATCAGGGAAATAGCCGTTGGAATGGACACATCAGCAATGGAAGAAATTCTTCAAATAAGTCAAGCACTATGTTTGGGATGAGCTGTACATATTCAAATGTTGTGTTGATCAATTAATACGGCGTTGTGTACCACATGAGGAGGTCAATAGTGTCCTGCAACATTGCCATTCATCACCATATGACAGACACTTCAGTGGAAACAAAACTGCAGCCAAAGTCCTGCAATCAGGTTTATTCTGGCCCACTATGTTTAAAGATGCTCACTTATTCGTTCTTCAATGTGACAGATGCCAGAGAACGAGAAATATTTCGAAAGCATTCTTGAAGTCGAAATATTTGATGTATGAGGAATTGATTTTATGGGACCCTTTGTTTCATCATATGGAAACCTGTACATCCTGATTGCAGTAGACTATGTCTTCAAATGGGTTGAAGCAACAACACTACCATCGAACGATTCCAAAGTGGTTTTTCATTTCCTCAAGAAAAATATTTTCACTCGCTTTGGAATACCTCGGGCAATCATCAGTGATGATGGAACACATTTCTGCAACAAGTACTTTGATGCACTCATATCCAAATACATAGTTACTCATAAAGTTGCCACTGCTTACCATCCGCAATCAAGTAGTCAGGTTGAAATTTCCAACAGAGAAATCAAAAGAATCATGGAGAGAACTATTTGTTCAACGAGGATGGACTGGTACAGAAAACTGGATGATACATTATGCGCCTACCGGACAGCTTTCAAGACACATATTGGAATGTCTCCTTATCGTCTGGTGTATGGAAAGGCATGCCATTTTCCTGTGGAGCTCGAACACAGGGGAGAAACAGCTCTTACAATTGAATGAATAAGATGAATTTTGTCTCCATGCTTATGAGAATGCCAAACTATACAAAGAAAAGACTAAGAAGTGACATGATCAGAAAATAGTGCGCAGACAACTAGAACCAGGGCAGCAAGTGTTGTTATACAATTCAAGGTTGAAACTTTTCCCTGGAAAACTTAAATCAAGGTGGTCAGGTCCATTTGTGATCACCCAAGTGTTAACCTACGGAGCCGTTGAGCTACATGACCCAAACTCCAATGATACATTCAAAGTCAACAGCCAACGTGTCAAGCACTACTGGAGAGAATCCATCAAGCGTAAAAAGAAGAGTCACACTCTTGCCGATCCAGTCTAACATTTGGATAGTCATGTCTAGCTGACGACGTTAAACTTAGCGCTAGCAGAGAGGTAACCCATGTAATTTGTGTATATATGAGATATTGTGTGTTTTATTTTTGTGTGTTTAATTTTTATAGGAAAAGTCACAGACATGATAGAATACGTTCTTGCAAAACTTCACAAGCATTTTCCTTCTCTCCCTCAAAACTCTCTAATGAAAGTCTACAAAGCACGCTTTGAAAGAATGAAACTTCTGATGATCAAAGGTATTCCTAGTGATATTCGTTGGATAATTGAAGCACAAGTTCGCTTGGCAGGTGAGTTATCTGACTCTTTCATTTCATTTTTGCCTGGTTTAGGAAAAAACACATATGCTAAGAAAAGAAGAGCTAAACGATTTGGTGTTTGTTATAAATGTGCACGTTATACATGCAATACTCGTTGTCGTTCTTTAGAAATGATGTCTGATAATCGCGAAGATAAAATAAAATTCATTATGGATGGCATGAGTAAGGAGTATTTAGATGATATATCATTGACTATTGAGACGCATCCCAGTGGATATGTCTATCACGTAATTCACAATTTACATATACGGTTTCGAAGAGAAAGACAACAATTGAGTCTCGGGAATCTGATTTTAAAAGACCTTGTTTGCCAATTTATAAGAAAATTGGATGGGAAGCTTGTCTCTGACCCATAGAGGTCATTCAAGCCGTTACTACCTGTACATATTATTGTCTTTACATAATAATTGTGATTTGCTTTATTTTGATTCCTTTTATTTTCGCCGACAAGATCCAGACTTTTTGACTTTCACGATATATTTTACTATTCCTCTAATAATTGTCATTTGGCATGTACTAGTGCAATTATTACTCACCATTTTTCAGGATCTATAAATTCACCTCGTCATTGTTCTCTTCACATATCCAGATTAGAGAGAGTAAAAAAAATATGGAAGCAACTTCAAGAAGACGAGTTTAACATCTGTGTGTTCTGTGGGAGTTCTCGATCTAAACCAGAATTGTTGAGGCATTAAAAGAATTGAGTAGAGTCATGGTTGAGAGAAATATGCACTTAGTATATGGCGATAGCAATCTTGGACTGATGGGTTACGTTTCAAAGGCCGTACAGGAATGAGGTAGTCAATTTTGGGAATCATTCCAAAACCTTTGACGGACGCAAATCTTATCGGACAATCAAACTTTCAGAATATTACCTCATCCTCATCATTATGTCTATCACCTTCTGGTACACTTTCATTATCCTCATCCATGACATCATCGATAAAATATATGTCACCTCTGATAAGTCGCTCAAATTGGAAAAAAAAATAATTAACATCTAATTATTTTCCATATGATTGGCTATGATATACAAAGAAAAAAGTGTACTGACTTGTTCTACCCGTTGGGGGATAGCGGTACAATAAGGTCGCACAGATGTCCAATATGAAGTAGTCTTCTCATATTTTATGGGTCTTAATACTTGTTTTGTATGTAATTGAAAAATGAAGGGAATATAATTTTTTAGCAATTAAAATGATTTAACTCCAACTAATCATATGCAACTTAATACCTCATCATCGGGTCTATTAAGTAAATCCATTATAGCCATATCGATCGGTTGTCCATGCACCGTTCACCTTCTAATGCGAGGATAAACACGGTCGCTTTTGATGGAATATTCTGAAGCCACAATTCCAATAGCTTCAAATATCCGCGCACGCACACACACACAAAAAAGCACGCACGCACGCACACGCACACACGCACACACACACCCACACGCGCACAATGCCATTAGAAAACTCAAACATAATTTGTCTTAATAAAAAAATAGAATACATAGTTAATTTACTTGGAATTCAAGACAAACGCCATAAAAATTATACTTTTCCACCATGTGTCTCTTATCCTTCATGCATTCCGTCTGCACTTATTATCCCAAAATACTGTATTATGCATTTTTATAAATATTTGGTGTGCGAATATTACCAACACCATATTAACTCAAAATATTTAAATTTAAATGTCAAATCTAGTAAAACCACTCATAAAACACTCATAACAAGTGTATATTTGGAATATATGTGAAATTTAAAATCTTGTGAAATGGATTAGATTACTCACCAAGTTAAAAGTATAATTTTTTTTTTTTTTTGCAAATAATAACCAAATCCACACGCCCCACCACCATGTCGTCGTCCATTGCCGTCTTCGGAGTCCTCCTACGTCACCAGAATAATCGGTTCTTGCCGAAATATTTGAGAGTTTGGGAGATTAAGGTTTTAGTGAGTGATAATGAAAGAGTTGAAAATTTTGAGGTATTTATAATAAATGATAAAATTGATAGTTTATGTTGAATTTAATTATTAAATATATTTTTAAAATTATTGATTAATTCTTTATAATGAATAAATGAAAGTGGTTAGTTTTATAAATTTTCCTTATAAAAAAGTCCACCACATCAGTCATTTGTTTTATGTTTGGTGTCTCAAAATGAGGAGGGAAAAACCATCCACTCTTAAAGATTTACTTACTTTATTAGACTGCTAGACCCCATTATCATGAATAGCTGATATCTAAACAATATATTCCATTTCGCCATTATATTTGGATATAAATATTAAGTATTACTTTATTATATATTCACTGAAATTAATGTACTAATAATAACCTCATCTCTAATTAAACAGTCTTAGAACTGGGAAACTGTATAATCCCAACCTTCCAATTTTTCCCCCTTGGAATATATCGTGTATAAAGCAACCAAAATTAGCTTTAACTCTCAGTTTTGGATCTGGATTAAATGCTAAAAATCAAGTTATATGTTGAGTTTTTTTAAAAATAAAAATAAAATTATAATTGATAATTATTAAAATAATAATTTAAATATAATTTTATCTTAATTACCAATATGCATCGGTTATTAAAATACAATTAATAAAAAATTACAAAAAAGCTTAATACGGATCCAAATTCCAGTATTTTAGATGTCTCTCTCTTTTCTGGGAAAAAAATAATAATGTAAGATAAAATAATTTGATAGTCAGACAGAGAGAACCAAACACTAAACAGAGAGAAGAGGAACAGAACCCATCACTCGAGAGTCGGAACTCATTCACAAAGCTGCTTTATCGATCTTCACTTTTCGGTTGAGCTGCTGCTGTGTTTGTATTGATATCATGCTATTGCATTGTTGCAGCACATCTCTAAATTCTCGTGCTCTTTCGTCGCAAAAAGCCTTCCTCAGTCACAATTATAATCTTGGTCGTTACAGAAACCACCCAAGAAGAAATTGTAAATTCAACTGTCTTATCAAAGTTGGATTTGAGGATATTGCTCAAGTTGTTCATAACAAGGTTAGTTCACAACTCTATTATTCACCACACGTGCATTTTTTCATCTGGGTATTTGAGTTTGTAACCATAACATTAATAAATAAAAATAAAAATAAAAATAAAAATAAAAATTTGAAGGTGTTGATAGCAGCAGGGGTGTCAGCAGTAATTGGGCAGCTTTCAAAGCCATTCACTGGCTCTCTTCTTTACGGCAGAGATTTTGATTTAATGGATGCCTTTCAAGCTGGTGGTTTCCCTTCTACCCATTCTTCTGTATGTGGCCTTTCTTTGCCTTCTCAGTTTTTATTTCTTTATATTTGTTTTTTTTTTTCGTTTTTTTGTCTCACTTAGCTTTTTTACCTTGTGTTGTTGTTTGATAAATAGTCTGTTGTGGCTGCTGCAACATGCCTTGCCCTTGAAAGGTAATTGCAATGTTTCTTGGTTTTGCTTGGACTATAACTTTGTAAATTATTGAATTTTGGGCTGTAAAGCTTCTCATTTCTTTGTTTTAATGGATTGTTTGATTATAGGGGTTTTTCGGATTCATTTTTTGGCCTCACAGTGGTCTATGCTGGCCTTATCATGTATGATGCCCAGGTATGCTTGTCGTGGAATTTTTATTCATATAAACGAATGCAATGGAATGAGTTCTTCTCAATGTTGTTTAAAAACAGAAGACTCTTTTGTTTGCAAATGACTATGCAATCATCTATCTATCTGGCCTTGACCAAATAATCTGATTTAAAGACACTAAACTTGAAACTTCTAGCATTGACCATGAAACATTTGTAAGTTCATGTATCAATGTCAAATTCACTGGTAGAAATTTCAAGTTTAATGGCCCCATTTCAAGTTAAATGCCCAGCCGGTATGGGTACTGGGGCACATTAACAAAACAGAACACTAAGAAAATGGGCTGAGGGTAGTAGTCAATTCTAAAGTAGTAGATGTTTTTGAAGCCGATGAAGGAGCTTGTGATGCTTAAACCTCAGTGCTACATGTTGTAGCTTGTTCATCATTAAATATTTGATTCAGTTTAGTTTTTGTAGTTTAATTCTTACACACTAATTGCACTGACTCATTCCTACATGTTAGTGTCATAATTTATTAATGTTTAATCTTAAGGACCTTGTACTCTCACTCAAATTATAAAATATTTTGAAGAACTTGAGCTTGAGCTCCAAACTCTGGTTGGTCAATGACCTTGAATAAACTGACTATTCTACATTGAAGCTGAAGCTATTCATTGAGAACATTTCCTTTCATGGGTCTTACTCTAATTCATTTGCAAGGAAGAGAATCCTACAGCATAATTTTATTCTGTATGAAGAGAAACACCAGGTTGCCACATGTTATATGTAGCTTAAAAATTGCTTTCATCCATTATGTGACCAAGCATTGAAAACGCAAACTACATTAGTGGATGTGAGATGTAATAGATAGTCACAACATTGAGCAAAGATACTCGAACTGCTCATGTTTCAGCAGCTGGACGCCATCTTAGACCCTATCTCTTTCATGATAAATTATAGCTTCATTATGGCACCTCACAGGTTAATTTCAGTGTAAAAACAAGCCTAATTTAAAAATCCATCCCAGTTTCTTGCTCATGCTGTTTCTGTCTAAACTCCTACTGAAACATTCTGCTTAGGCATACAATAGTTGCCTCTGATTAGCCATTTGATAGCATTGGTCATGGCATAGCAAAGACTAATATATTCTCCTACATTAGGCTTTTCATATGCTGACTGCAAATTTCAAGCTGAGAGCAGCTTCTTACTTTTGCAGGGGGTAAGAAGAGAAGTGGGAATTCATTCCAGAACACTAAACAGATTGGTAGCCAAGACTCGGGTTAACTCAACTATCTCCAAAGATAGGGATAATGTGATTGATGATCAAGAAGGAGCATCATCCACCTCAAATATGGAGACCCTAGGTTCTCTCTTTGCCAATGAAACAAGCTCTTTTGCATCAAAATCAACAAATGCTTCCCCTCTATTATTAAGATCCAATAAAAGGACAAAGCAGACTGAAGAGAAGCTTGTGTCTTCTGGGTTAGCAGATGATGTCAAAGAAGGATCAGAAACAAGTGTAGATCATTGGATTATGTTGAAAGAATCAATTGGGCACACTGAGGTTGAAGTTGTAGCTGGTGCTTTACTAGGATTGTTTGTTAGCCTGGCAGTATCTGCCATAATGTAAAGATCAAACAATGTTCTAATGGAGAAGAGTTACTGGAATGGAATCTCGTTAAAGAAGACGACAAAACAGAATAAGCCATTTTAGAGAACAACTGATTCCAAGTAGGGAAAGTTACAACTGTGTACTGGTCATAAAAAGACTTGCTCCTACTAATGACTTGGTTGTTCAATTTGAAGACAATGACCACTTAAAATAAAATACAGTAAATTTATTACATTGGCAATAAGCTAATTACCTTTTATATACCTGTAGTGCTATCATATCTTATCAGAACTCTACTTGGATTACATTAACTATTTTAGTCCAATTTCTCTCTCCACTTTGGCACTTTCTTTATAATTTATTCATTTCATACCGTCTCTCTTGACTTTCAAAAACAATTTGTCTCACCCCACACATTCCAAGATTTTGAATGATTTTTTTTCCTCATTTAAAAATTTATGATGATTTTTCCTGTGCAAATTATATAGGTTCTCTTGTTAAGAGAATTATCGAATATTCATTTTCAATTAAATAGCTTTAGACTACATTATTTTTTGTTACAAAGAATTGGAGATTGGTGAATAAAGGCAGCTTTAGACTACAATACATTACTTCTATTTAATAAAGAATTGGAGAGTGCTGAATCAAGTCCACAAATTATCGCTATTATAATATAAAAACACAATCTCCTATTAAAAAAGAAACCTATTAATTTAATATATGGCATATAATCTCTTCAATTAATTTTTTGTTATTAAATTATAAAATTAAAATATCTCTAAAATTAATTTTTATTTTAATTTATAAAATTAAAATAATAAATTATTAAATAAGAAACTCATTACAATATAAAAACATAATCTCATATTAAAATAATGAACATATTAATTTTATTAATTGAATTTTTAGTTTATTATTTTAAAATTATAATATAATAAGAAACCTATTACACTATGAAAACATAATCTCCTATTAAAATAAAAACATATTAATTTAATTAATTAATATTGTAATTTATTATTTTAAAATTATAAAATTAAAATGATAAATTATTAAAATAATATACATATCATAATAAGAAAATATATTATAATTAAAATAAAAAAAAAATATGTGTGGCACCTAATCTCTATAATTAATTTTTTATTATTAAATAAGAAAATATATTACAATATAAAAATAGAATCTCATATTTATTATTAAATTGTAAGATTAAAATATCTCTACAATGATTTTTTATTATGAAATTATGAAAATTAAAATAAGAAACCTATCATTATTAAATTATAAAATTATTTTTTATCTACAATTATTTTTTATTATTAAATTATAAAATTACAATCATAAATTAATAACATAAGAAACTTATTACAATATAAAAACATAATCTAGTAAGAAACCTACTAATTTAATAAATTAATTAATTAATTAATATTTTAATTTATTACTATTAAATTATTAAATTAAATAAAGAAACCTATTATAATAAGAAAATATATTGTAATCTCTCATTAAAATAAAAAACATATGTGACACTTAATCTATGCAATTAACATATATAATTAATTTTTTATTATTAAATTATACAATTAAAATATATTTACAATTAATTTTTATTAATAAAAAATCTATTACAATAAAATGCATATTATAATTTTATAAGAACTGTATTATAATAAAAAAAATAATACATTATACTTTCCTATTACAATTAAAAAATACTATTAAATTATAAAATTAAATTAATAAATATATTAAATAAAAAACTATATTATAACAATAAAATATATTATATTATCCGATTAAAAATTTTCAAAATTTCTCATCGCGTCACATGACACTTAATCTCTACAATTAATTTTATTAAATTATTAAAATAAAAATTTATTACAAAATAAAAATATAATTTCCTATTAAAATATTAAAAAAAAAAACCTAAATAGTAGTCACCCATAAAACCTAGTCAATTTTTTGGATTTCGGGTATTTTATTATTTGTTATTTTAGTCTGAATTATTCTTATAAGTTTTTTTATTTATTTCATGACTTTTTTATTATTATTTATTGTGTTTCAGGATGCAGACTTTGACTATTGCCTCCTACACAGTGAATTAGAAATAAGGGTGGTAAAAAAGCTCGGGCCCGACCGGGCCCAGGCTCGAGCCGGACTCAACCAAAAAAGTAATTATATATTTTTATTTATAAAATATATATATTTATATAATAAATTTTTTATATTTATATTTTTTATATTAAAAAAAATCGGGCCCGGGCCAAGCCAGGCTTGAGCCCGACCGGTCCGGCCCGGTGACAACCCGGGCCGGGATTTTCCCGAGCCTGGGCCTAATTTAATTTGTCGGGCTCGGGCCGGGCTTATCAAAGCCAGGCTCGAGCCCGGCCCGTTGTCATCCTTAATTAGAAATATTATTTGAGATCTGAGAGATAAACGAATGAGGCATAAATATTACGTGTAAGTAAATCAATTATCTCATATCCGGATCATTTACAAGATCAATACCTAAAAAATATGTTCAACCCGCATAAAGTAAGGGTCATGTGCTAGTATATATAAAAGTTAAATAATTTTAAGTTTTCTCATCGTATTACATGACATTAATTTCTATAATAAATTTTTTATTGTTAAAATATCTCTACAAAATTATTAAATTATAAAATTAAAAAAATAAATTATTAAAATAAGAAACTTATTATATATATAAAAAATATATATATAATCTACCATTAAAGTAAGAAAGCTATTAATTTAGTTAATTAGTTATTATTAAATTATAAAATTAAAATAGAAAACATATTATAATCTCCAATTAAAATTAAAAAAAAAAACAAAAAAAAAACAACAAACAAACAAACAAACATATGTGGCACTTAATCTATACAATTGACATAATCTCAATAATTTTTATTATTATTATTAAATTATAAAATAAAAATATATCTACAATTATTTTTCTACTATTAAATTTTAAAATAATAAATTATTAAAATAAGAAACTTATTACAATATGAATATAATAATCTCTTATTAAAATAAGAAAGCTATTAATTATTAGACTTTAAAATCACGGTAGAAAATATAATCAAATTTTTTATTATAAGTTTTATTTTCTCATGGATTCTTACTTTGCAATAATTTTTTTTAACTAGGGTCCATTTTTTTTTTAACTTAGCTTAGTAGTATATTTTCTTCCTATATATATACAATTTTTTTTTTCAATTATCAGACTTTAAAGTTACAGTAGAAAATATAATCAAAAATTTTTATTGAGAGTTCTTGTTTTCTTAAGGATTCTTTCTTTGCAAAATTTCTTATTAAGTAGGGATTCAATTTCTTTTTATTTAGCTTAGTACATTTTCTTCCTACATACATAATTTTTTCAATTAATTTTCCTAAATTATATATAGCTTCAATTATGATCTCTTTCCGTGATAATAATAATAATAATAATAATAATAATAAACAAGAAAGAAATTATTTATTTATTAGAATTATTTTTGGAATTGAATAGAACAAAAGGGTTAACATTTTGCAACTGGACACATTAGTAAGAATAGAAATCTAAGTTTTTTATTATTTAATTCGCACAAAATACGAGCCTTATGTTAGTATACATATAAAAGTTTAATATTTTTAAATATTTTCATCGCGCTACATGACGGCTCAATATTAAATTATAAAATTAAATTAATAAATTTATTAAAATAAGAAACATATTATGATATAACATCCCATTAAAATTAATAAGAAAAATAATTGATCTCCCATTAAAATTAAAAAATTAAAAAAAAAAAAAACTATTATAATATAAGAGAGAAACTTATATGGGACATATTAAATACACACTCAATCAATAAATGCATGATATGTGTTGATCAATAATTTTTTCTCTCCATTATTATTAAATAATTCCAAAATTAAAATATATATATATATACACACACACACAAGTCTTTCTCATAACACAAGTCTTTCTCAGAGTATAATAAAACATATTAAATGGTCTATTATGCAAAGATTCCATTCATTACTAAAAGTGTAGGGGATTGTAATAGACAAAATATGCATGGACTAATGAAGGCTATTGATATATAATACTGAGCCGTAATATCATAGAGAAAAAAGAGTCATATATGATTATAATCTTCAATTAATTAATTTTCAACATAGTGATTATATTTTAATTAAAATTAATTAATAACTTTTAACGTTTTTTTAGGGATATTTACGTTTTACTACTAAAGTTATGATAAAATAATAAATGGGTACTATGAATATTAATATATTACAATTTACTACTAAACTTATATAAAATTTAACATTGTACTACTTTTTCATCCAAATCATTAGTTGACCATCATTGGACCATGACATCATGCTGAAATGATAAGCATAAAAGAGTTTTAACCCACAAATTATTATAAATTGTAATCCATTTAAAGTATTTTGGTTAATATGAGATGGTTAATTATTAAATTATTTTGGTAAATTAAATTCTTTATTTTGTTAGGTTATATTGACGGTTTAGAAACTGAAGTATTTTTTTTAAATGAGATTGTTAATTGCATCTCTTTTATTGTTATTTATAAGATTTAGATATGTTTTTTTAAATGGTATAATTATAATTATAATTTTTATTTTATTTTGAGGATAAAACAGTCTTTTAAAAGGTCAACTGACGGTCAACTAACTATTTAGATGGAAAAGTAGTAAAATGTTAAATTTTATATAAGTTTAGTAATAAAGTGTAATATGTTAATATTCATAATATCCAATTATTATTTTATCATAACTTTAGTAGTAAAACGTAAATAACTCTTTTTTCTAATTAAATTCATAATTAATATAAATTTTAACTTTTATCTATGGATCCCTTGGTATCTTTTATATTTTAAAAAAAAAAAAAAAAAAATCATAATGGTATCTTAGTACTGTTTTATAAATGTATGATCTTTTCCATCTTTTTACTTGATGCATTTAAAATATTGTCCACTTATTCAGACTAGAACATCTATACACGATGATCATACTATTTATTATACAGGTAAGGTAATAGGTTAAAACGCATGGCCGAAGATACGTACTAATAATATTTAATTGTCATCTCATAACAACAAAATTTACGCCATGCAAAAAATACACGAGTGTAAATCATACGTTAATATTCACTCTCTTTAGTCTCAACTACAAACAGAAAACGCTCCATTGCAAACTTGCCAATTGAGTTATGAGATTTTAACTCCATTAATTTCAACAACATATATATGGCAGAAAAATACATCATGTAGTAGACCAATTCATGCAAAACTATATCCACCGACTCTCCCAGGGAAGAGATTTTACACTATAATCTCAAAAGCTCATTCATTCATTGTTCAGAATTTTGTCCACGTCCAGTGCGGCCACCACGTACACCACGACCACGTCCTGCTAGTCTGCCACGGCCTCTGATCGCTGTAGAAGGCATTGCTCCAGCCTGTCTTTCCATAGCCCTCTCCCTGGCTCGCTCTCGTAAATTTACTATACGCGGGGCATTGCTTGCGGCAGGGGTTTTTACTTCTGCTGTAGTTACACTCGAACTAGGTCGTCTTGAGATGTCAGGTTCTGCAGCTGAAATGGTGGAAGCGGTCTCACTAGTAGTCATGGCACCTTCAGGCAAGGGATCTGCCTCTTCAGTAGTCTCGTCAATACCATCGTTAGACTTATCAAGACCTTCAGCATTCTCTTCAATACCATCACCTTCTTCATTTTTCTCATCATTTGCAGCCTCTGGGGGTTCCTCAGAAGCTGGAGCTTCTTCCTCAATCCTAGCTGGTGAGACCACAGGAGTAGAAACAAGCTCAGGCTCAAGTTCTCCAATTTCTGGGCTCCCCACTACATTTGCCACGTCAGCAGTTCCTTCCAGATCTGTCACATCTGGCAACATCTCTCCCTCTTCCCTCTCACTTTCGGATTCCATCATCAACTGTAGGTTCTCTTGCTCGGCCCGATCCCTTGATCCATCATCAAATGCCATCTCCACTCCAGTTGGCCTCTCCAAATTATCCTCTGAAGCATTGTTCTTGTCATTTTGCAATTCAGCTTCACTTGTAGCATCTACCTGTTGTGATTCTTTTAGCTCAGCCTTCTCATCTGTGTTGTCAACATCTTCCTTCTCAGCTTCAACAGCTTCCTCATTTGAACCTTGAGCTAAATCATTAACTGCTTCAACAGATTCTTCAGTTGTCGGTTGAGTTTCAAGATTTTCCAAAGGAGATGCCGATTGTCCTCCGGCATCTTCTGGTGCTGGAGAGGAATCCGGTCCCTTAGACTTCTTCATCACTGGTGCTGGGACATCAGAACTGGGCTCCCCTTGAGAGACTGACTCCTCGCGCAACTCGGTTGTCGTTGAAGCTAGGCGTTTACGAGCCAATGGTTGACTCTGTTGGGTTAGATTGCCTTGAGTTTCTGCATCGTGAGACGGTGCAACCTTCCCCGTAATGTTTGATCCTTCCGCCTCAGACATATCTACATCACTCTGAGTCTCTTCAGGTCTATTAAGTCGGGGACGGACCAATCTCCGCCCAGGTTTACGAGATTCAACATTGGTTTTGGGTAGAACTAATCTCTCTTTCCCATCTGTTGCTTTCACTGGTAAACGACTAGCTGCAGGTCCTGCTGAAGAGCCCATAACAGGTGCCTGAGTAGCAACAGTTGAACCTACAGGGCAGAAGGAATAAAGCAATCACCACCTTTAGAGGTGACAATCAGTTGGGTTAACGAAAGAGGAACAGAAATCTACCTGTTGTAGCTACTGCAGGAGCATCTGGGGCTAAAGATGTCTCGGAAGGACCACCAGTTCCAAGTTCAACAAAAACTGAACGTGCCACCTGCTCAAAACTTTCAACAGCTGAAAAATATGATGAAGCATGATCATCCAAATTTGTTCCAGAAAGGAGCTGAACAACCAAGGTACCCTGAGAAAAAAAATTACAAAATTGAGCAAGAATGAGATACCATACCAGGGCAGCATATTAACAATGATCATTTTAAGCAACTTTTACAGTACCAGTATCCACAAAGATAATTCATTCCAATATATACAATTAACAGCAGGAAAAAAAAAAATAGGAACCAGGTGTTCCTTAAAGTTACCAGATCAATATAATATGAACTTATAACTTAAAAAGGAAGTACTCTCAAAACAAGCATAACAATCACCCTGATGTTTAGTGAATGATGAATGATCAAACCCGAGACCTTCCCATTTAGATGAATGAAGAAAGAATAACCCTGAAATTCCCCCGATGACTGGCCCAAAGTAATCTTAGTTCTATTAAATTCAAAATTTGAAATTTTCCATACAAAGTTAAAAAAAACGTGTTATAAATGGATACTAACAGATTATTATTACCTCTGGAAGACTTTCTTCAGCATGCTTGAGCTTTTCTAGTTCATCTGAAAGGCGTTTCACAGCTTGCTTGTGCTGCTGAAGTTCACTCGAAATCCTTGATTTCCACTAACATGGGGAGAAAGGGGGCATTAAAGTTGGAATAAGACAACAAAATCATTTTTTAAGTAAAAATCCTCCATGATTGACTGTTTATGCTTTCACTTTGTGAGGGAAAAATATTGCTGTAGTTTAAAGTGCCCATACAAGACTATTAATAACACAAATAGCTGCAGTGGATCATAATAAATAAGAGAATTTATTCATTTATTTTTTAAATCAATGCAATTAACGCAGCATTGCATCTCTTCAACATTCTAGTGGAAGAGCAACCCTCATATGATATGTGGAAACTAAAATTTAAATAGCATAATAAATATATAGTTATATAGTTATCTGGTCCTGTAATTTGCAAGACACGTCTCATTTACTAAACAAGGATTGCATAAAAATGAATGGATGGATAACCTGATCCGCAAGCTTAGCAGAATCAAACATAACTTTCTCCCCTTTCTGTCGTTTTTCTTTCTCCTTCTGATTGTCGTCCTTCTCTTTCTTCAACTCCTCTCTTTGTTTCTCGACAGTTCTCTCTAAAATCTGGCAGGTATAGTAGTTCAAAAGAAGCACAAGAAGAGAAAATTATACAAGAACAAATGAAACCAAGAATGAGAAGTGGTTATTTGCAAACCTGTATTCTAGTATCTTTCTCCTCTTTTTCCTTCATCACTTGCTCCCCAGTAACATCACCCATAGCTTTTTTACCTTTAAAGGAAATAAACAAACATAAGTTACAAATAAAAAAAAAAAAAAAATACTGCAGATTTTTAAGTAAAAAAGAATGATAATAAATGAAACTCGTAATGCTACCCTGCTTTAAATCGTCCAACTGTCTGGTAAGTGAGTGATTTTCTTTGGTTGCTTCCTCCTTTTCCTTTGACAACATGTCGCATTTTCTCTGTACGTAACCAATTTCATGTCAATATGAAAAGTTACAAAGCATAGAAAATTACAGTAGATAATATCACAGGATAAACCAAACACAAATAATTGACTATTCATAAGAATTAGTCAAATAGTCACCCTTAGTTGAGCTGCAATCCTCTTTTGCTTTTCCATCTCTGACTTCCTAACAGCCTGCACGTAAAACCATAAAACAAAATAAATATAAGGGGCAGAGAAACGAAACCTATATCTATTCTCTAGGAGGCCCATGCAGGTGTACCTCTGCCTGAGAAATATCATTAAGCCTCTTCTCCTTCTCATTCAGTTCGAGTCTGCTGTTTGCAAGTTCTTGCTCCAATCGCGTAATAGTATCCTGCTTCCTTGAAATAAGGGTTTTTGTTTCCTCTATCTCAGCATCCGTGCCTCTTAGTTTTTCCTGGTAAAAGTGAAGGTAGATTCAAAACAAGAACCACAAAATAAAACCAAAATTACGAATACATAGCCGGGAGACTACTACGGGCTACAGATGATATAAAGACCTAAAAACCTATAGCAAGAAAAATTGACTTTTCATGTAGCCATACAGAGAGTTTCCCACAATGGCTATCTCAGACTTACCAGAGCTATTTAAATGGTTAGGAACATGCAGCTAATATTTTATATTTTTCTCACTATTCTCCCAAAAAAATATAACTTACTCCAGCAGGCAATATCTGGGTTTCCCAGTGTACAAAGTTATATATATCACATCTGTGGTGATATTTGGGGAAGAACATTACATTTTTGGCATCATAAAAACAAAACTGCTACATAAGATGTTCAAGCAGAAAACAAAATATAGAACAAGAGAACAAAATATAGAACAAAACTGCTACATAAGATGTTCAAGCAGAAAACAAAATATAGAGCAAGAGAACATAGTTTATATAGTAAACAGACAAAATAAAACATGAACTAAGAAAACTGAGTGGGACTAAAAATTAACGGAAATCAGGAAATGTGTTCCCAAAGCATATTGCAGAATCATCAATTAGCAAAATGCATTTGAAATAACACGAGTTAATCTACCTCCATCTGTCGAACTTCAACCTTCAGGCGTTCATAATCTTCCACATCAATATTTCTACACCTCTGAAGCAACTACATGAAGCTTGATATGTTAGACTGCTACTGTAGAAGAATCAATAAAATTAAAAGCAGATCAAACATGCAATACCTCAGATACCCTCTTTTCCAGGTTTTCTTTCTCCATCCTCTGCTTTTCGATTTCTTTCTTGCAAGCTTCAATCTCGATTTGTCTATCCCTCAACAGATTCTCCAGATTGTCACAGTCAGCCTTGGCCCTTTGAGCTACCTCGCGCAATTTCTATGATCATATCAAAATAACTACTTAAAACTTAAGAATAACATCAAACTACTCTCAATATACAGAACAATTTATTATCATAAAAATGACAACTAATCTCTAACTGCAGAGGTCCCTCCCAAGACACACCTGGCATTCCTCAAAATTATGCTTATTTTCCTCTCTGAGCTGCACATTGCTTTCGCGAAGCAAATTCAGTTCCCTAACCTGCAAATTTTAACAATATTCTCACGTTATGAGATAACAATATTCAAGAAAGCACTAGTTCAAAATTTTAATAGAATATGCAATGAAAGCACACTGAAATGTTGCGACTATTGAAAAATAAAACAGAAGAACAAGGCAGAGGAGAATAATTTGATATGAAATAAAACATAACCTGGATCTTTAGGGATCTGATCTCTTCCTCTGTCAATTGCAAAGCTCTTGAATTTGCACGCTCAGTATTAAGTGACACTTGGGCATTCTCTGCTGCCTTAAGAGCACTCTCCAGCTACACAGGAGTCAAAACAAATTATGATGACAGAAGTTAATATAACTTACTCTTTACAGGAAAAGCATTAGAACAAATAAATAAATAGACCAATTCAGCAAAATCATTCAATTGTGATCCGATTTCTTAACCAAGCTGGATTACTAAGAATTTTATACTGCAGCCAACAAGCATTATTAGTGATTGTAGAAGAAGTAACATCTTAAAAGATCATCCCATAACATGGTATATACTCTCTTCCTAAGCACGCCCATCACAAATATCATTCGAAGAAAGAGAAAAACAAAGAAAGAATCAATGATCTGCAGTGGGTTGGATGAACAATTATAGATAAGACTTTTACAGAAAGTATACGTTGAATAGAAAATCAACCCCTTCAAAAAAGTTAAGAACCTTTTTGTAATGATCATCGCCATATAAAAGCAGTTTTTAAATCTGAAACACAATATATTCTAAAAATCAGCTCACTTTGACTAGCAGATTACTACAAAAATCACAATACTGCAAGACAAAGTAAGAAGCTCAATTTTATATCAATTAAGATAATTACCTGCTTGTCTTAAGAGAATTCAATAATAAATGAATGACCATGTATAATACAATGAAAGATTAAATAACATACTTGTTTTTGCAAGCGCAGCTTTTCTGTTGTTAACAAAGCTACTTCAGTCTGAGCCTGTGGAAGGTTTCAAAAAACATTACGAAAGTCCATGATGTAAGAGGAGTCATCAGAGTTGAAATCTGCTTACTATCGACTTTTGGTTTCGAAGAAAATTAATCACACTCTGCAAACTAGAATCACCAAGGGGATCAGAACCAGAGCTTTCAGAAGAAATTCTGACAGAACTACGATCCTTCTCAGCCAATTGAATGTGCAAAGCCTCAAGTCGACTGTGTAATATTTTGTTCTGCAGAATCCAGATGAAAAATCATTAAAAACTCAAAAATTCCAAATACTGAATATACGACATTAGGTGGAATTAGGGGTGAGATGGAATTTGATCTCTGTTGCTTAATGTAAAAGCTCCAGATCTCAATAGATCCAGTCAGAATTCAGAGTAATCGTGTTAGCAGAACATAGCAGGGAAACAAGAAGGCTTGCAGTGACCTGTTCGTTAACTTCATCGTACTTCCTTTCAACTTCATTCTTCGATTTCTCTAGAACTGATTTCTCTAACTTCCAATTAGCCTTTAGTTCACTCTGTAGCAAAATTAGGCCAGGGAAGACAATCAATTAATAGAATAATTCAAAAACTGCAAATATGACTATATTTTAAGCTGTCAACGAACAAAAAAATCAGCTAAAAGAGAGATCACTAGCAACAAAATCATAAAATAGTAACAAAAGCAGCAGCAATTTACCCATCACAAACAAAGTTTTTCCATCATAAAATTACCTGATGGGAAAAAAATACAACATATTTTCGACAACTATTCATTATCAATAAGGTCAAGACAAATTAAAAACTAATATGTGTTGATAATCCGAGTCCAAAGAGTACTCTCACCAGCTCTAGCAGACAGCAGCAAGTAAATCATCTTAAATTCATCCATCTCTGTTTTCCTAGAATACTATTTACTTCCTATAAAAATACTATAAATCAAATTAAGAGATCTAAACATAATAATGACAACAGACTGGTCCAGCACATTTTAGCAGGTTAAACATTTTTGTTTCTCACAACATCAACCGATGTAAGCATGACATGTCTAAAGCTTCTTGGATCTAAAGTCGAGTAAAAAAAAAACGAAACATATTGAGTACCAATAAGACTGCCTTGCCATGCCACAGCCAAACTATAAGGGATGAACAACAAAACACACACACACATATATTATGCGAAACTGAAAGAATAAGAAAGCAAAACTGTGTGGAAATATGGTATCAAAGCTTTTTTCTGGGTTATTTGGCTGGATAGAAATAAAGGAACTTTAGATGATGTCAAAGGGGCAGAAGTCTCGGAGCTTCAGGATAGAGTGCATTACTTAGCTTCTTTATGGGCTTTAGTTTCAAACCATTTCAAAAAAATATTCATTGTTTACAATTTCTAGAGATTGGAGAGCAGTAGTTATTGCCTTTAAGCTATTTTTCATTTTCTCTTTACTTTAGTGGATTTCTTATCCACTTGTGTCTGAAATTCTCCTTTTTTTCTTAATAAAGTTTCTTGTTTCCTATCCACAAAAAAAAAAAAAAAAAAAACTAAACTTGTGTATACCAATTTGTCTTCAGAGCAGAACAAAATACAATATTTACATTTTCAGCTTTCAACGAATCTGCCAGTTTACGCAACTCGGATGCTTCCTCTTGCAATGAAGCCAAGGCTTGTGACGTTTTTGTCAGCTCTTGAATCGTCTCTGACTGCAAAATAACCTGTGCATACAGAAATCATAGCAGATCACCAGTCACCACCAAACTGAATTATGTCTGATGTATAAAATCTCCATGCCTATAGAGTATGGAATTTTTCCTATTTCTACAAAATGCACAAACCAGTAATCTGTAATCCTCTTAAACACAATTATGCTAGATAGGATACAGCATTTTCTACCCAGAAGGATATTACAAAGGCAGAGGATACAAAAATGTTATTATCTGATGCACAGTCAGCCACACAAAATCCAAGCCTTATTCAGAACATTAGAAGCATTTGTTGCACTGATTTTCCAGGGCAGCGACCTCAAGAAATATTAAACTGATCTCAAAATTTTATCCTACGATCTATGCATATATCATTTGTTTAGGAATTTTTGTATGTGCATCGTCAAATGACTAAAAGTAACCTGTCTTTCATAATTGGCTTGAGCAGCTCGCCATCGCTCATGCTCTTTTTCCAGGTCTTCTTTCAGAGCAGAAACTTGAATTTCCATGTTTACAATTTGAGAACTACAATCAAAGCGATTATATGAGAAATGGAAGGAAACATCATAATCGCCATTCACCACAACATAATATGAATCGGTCTTACATTTTAATTGACCTTTCTTCCTTCAAGCAAGTAATTTCTGCTTGAGCAGAAGCAAGGGCATCTTCCCTTACTGTAGCAGCAGATGCTATTTCCGCAGACTTTAAAATATTATCTTTTTCGAGCTCAGAAACCCTCTTTCTAAGTGAAAGAAGTTCATCTTCTAATGATTTCTTTAACTCTTCCGCCTAACAAATATTTTCAGAAGAACAAAACTTAACCGCAGATTGACTAAAAAAATTGTTGAATCATATCTTCAAGAGCTCATAATGCCAAAAACTACCTGAGTCCTGAAGTTTTGGTAAACAGTTTCCATCTCCTTCAATGCGGCTTCATTCACCTGTGCTATGCTCTTATACTACAATATGAAATAAATGTTATTTGAATTATTCCACTATACAAGGATAGTAAGCATCTCAAAATGCAATATAAGCACCTGAAGCATGTGATCCTTGTTAGCCTGAGCTTCTTCCTTCAATTTTTCCAGCTCTTGTTTTGCCATATGCAATTGGACCTAAAGCATATTTAAGCGAGACGATCAGCAATACAAAAACATAAAGAGAATTGAAAAATTAGTTCAAGATTCTGCAAAGATATATCAAGAACACGGAAAGAGCAATACAAATAAACAACCATATATCGCAATGATAGCAGCTCATCTTAATTCCCTCGTATGACCAAATACGGGAAACGTGATTCAAGAGCTACCGTTTCCCAAATCACCTCCAATCAGGAAGCCATGGCTTCCAACAATGATAGTAACCTCATCCCCATTACAGGACACAAACTGAATGGGAACAACTATCTCCAATGGTCCCATTCCGTAATGATGTTCATATGCGGAAAGGGAAAAGATGATTATCTCACCGGAGATGCTGCCAAACCAAA